>PVIJ01015740.1:0-35244 GCA_004024925.1 Scalopus aquaticus
TTTTCTGTGCCACCGCATGAATGGTATAAGCATTCAATAAAACACACACAACTCCTGAACTACTGGATATTAAAAAAAACTGTAATATCTCTCATAAAACACCTTACACTTTCACCAAAACAATGTGTAAAGCTTCTAGACTGAGTACGATCAAAGAAATAGCTCCTAATAGTTCCAAATAAATCCACCGTGGCGTGAACATGTATTAATACGTGAGTGGCTACCTGATACTGGTGACAAAAACACGTACTAATACATGAGCAGACGATAACATCCTTCTTCTCTCATGGAATTTACCAACCATTTTCCTAGGACATAGTAGAGGGAGAAGTGGTGTGCATTAGAGAAGATTAACAATAATAAGCTTCCTGATGTCACACACCTATGTCTTATATTTCAGCTGCATATCCTATAGTACTTTTAGGGAAGTGCTAACAAGAAACTAGTTCATAATGCTTAAAAGGAACAGTTTGCACAAACATATAATCAGTAATATTGCCTCCTCATCTATATCCACACAGTCATTAAGTTATGGTGGGTTTGCGACAGGGAAGAATGGTGAGTAAGTTAAGACATGAGATTTTAAGAGTAAGAGAAGAACTGAGATGGGAACTGCTGGGGTGAGGAATACTGAAGGGAATAACAAAGAAGAGATCATTTGGTAATTTGTGATTGCTTAAGGAGAAGTCAGACTTAAGTAAATATTTGCAATCTTAAAGGACTGTATTAGTCTAATTCCACAGCTATATGGTGAACTGCTCTGATTCAGGATCAGAAACAGCTCAAGGATAGAACACATTAAAGGAATACTATAGAACACTAGTCACAAATGAACTAGGCCTGTCTGCTGGCTGAAACACTTGGCAACCAGTAAAAAGTTGGACTGGGGATGGGGTGTGGTATCCATTCATTGCCTTAACTAGCACTTCTTTTAGTAAGAACAAGCTTAATTTTACAGTCACCCTAGAGTTGTGATATTTGCTCCAACTTTATACATTTTCTTTTTGTCCTAAAATCCACTGTAAAGTGGAAATTTGCTGCCATCATAAGTCTTGGTAGTCTGGCCTCAAATCCTCATTTAAGAGAAGATAAAGAGAGTAGAAGAGATAGCAATGGGCAATTCTGTTGAGATTTAGTCATGCTTACAGATTCCCAGGGACAGCTTCTACCAGCAAAGTTGTTTCTGAAAAACTTTCTTCATCCATCTCCTCCTTGACCATGGATCTAGTCATAGAGCTTGAGCTGTCTCTGTACAGTCACAGAGTCAGAGTTTTCTCTAGTTGCTGGTAGGCTGGCGACATTCTCAGACTGAGAATGGGTCTGACCTAGGCTTCTGGGTCAATGGGGCTAAGCTTAGATTCAATTGTGTTGTTTATGAGTTTCATATTGAATGATGAAGGAACTATAAGTGAGGTGGGTGATCGCAAAGGCTGCCCTGTCAAAAGAACTTCAGGGAAAATGATGGTAGAAGAGAAGAACTAAGAGAAGAACCTGGCAAAATACATGTAGTTAATCTACTGGTTCTAGAGTAACAATGATAATGCATTTCTGTAACACTGGTAAGTAGTTATTTCTGAACTTAAGTGTTTAAGAAAAACTCTTCAGAGTCTTCAGGAATAATAATTACAGATACTTACTGCTGGTTCTGTACCCAAATTGTTTAGAAATCCAATTATTTATTTCCATAAAGACATTATGAGGTAGGAATTATTATGTTTACCTGTAAGATAAGAATAGGGGGGCAGCTGTCACACACAGCTAAGACCTGTGTCCCTTATAGACATTCAGGGAGAAGAGTGTTTCAGAAGTAGGATAATTTAATTTCAAATGATTGAGCATAGCCTGTGGAAGACTAGGCTAGATAAGCTGAGAGCATTTCTATCCTTGTCCCATAACCTTCTTCAAATTTCTTATTTGTTATGAAATCTTGGGCCTACATCTTTGCCTTTTCTAATTGCTTTCTTTGAAACTTAGAGACAGGAGGTTCTTGTTAGTCATTTACTGTCTGCAGAACCCTTTTCACATTAACAGCGTTAATAGTAAAAATCAATTATACTCCATTATTCTTTTTGCTTTCATTTAAGGTAAAATTATCTGTCCAACGAACTAAATATAGCTAGGATTTGAAACTTCAATAAGGAAGATACTCTCATCAGGCATCACTTTTGATATTAAGATAAGACCCAGTATCACAACCCTGTCATTTGTGATGGAATACTGAAATTACATTTCTTCCCTACATCCCTTCAAATTCCTAGCTCCATTAAAACATTTTTTTTAAGAGAAACAAAACAGGATTTGTGAGTAGGGTGTCAGTATTTTTAAGCAGTGATGGTTAAAGATGTGAAATGCATCACTTTCAGTCAAGAAGAGATGTAGACGTTAGTTACAGTGTTTCTTCAAGGGAGGAGACAGATATGTGCAGCCTCAGACAGAAGCCAATATGGCTGCCTCTCAGTGGGAGTGTGGTGTTTTCTCTAGGGTTGCCCTGAATTTCCAGTAGTAGGGAGGTGATGGTTATTCAGCTATTTTTCAGTATAATAACTCCCCTGCCAAATTACCAAAGGGAAATACTTAGGAGTAATTTTAGCAGCATGAACTATAATGTTAAAAATAATGAGGACCTAGAGCTGTTGAAAAGCTACTTTCAATTTCAGTTAACACGTAGGCATGTTAGGTAATAGCACATCTGCCAAGGATGAACTTCACAACATAGCATCCCAGATTTTACGGTGGTCCTAGAGCTTCAAAATTGTTAACACGTGCCTTCACAGGCTTTGTAAAGCCATGCAGAGCTGCTGTCTTCCTTTCAGGGTCAGCTCTCTGGTGAAAATGATTGAATTCTTGCAGGCTAGATCTTTGAAGTAATCAGAGAAAATGAATCTGGAGAAAGCTGTTTTCAAGGGCTATTCTTAGCTCGTATTTTATTGATTCAAATAGCTTTCTACCTTTCTGTATTCAAACAAACACAATCAAATAAAGGGTGTTGTTTCAGTGCTTCATTCAGTATGCTGGTCACACAGACAATCAGCCAGTCAGCAAGCAATATTCATACACCTTGCATCACTCCAGGTGCTTCAAGGACACCTAGCTCACAAGGAATGTTTAATGAGCCATCATTGGACTCCCCAGTATTTTGAAGAGTAGATTCCAACTGAAGCTGCTCATGCAAGGTAATGTAATATAACATCTTATGGATGTTGAGCAGGTGTGAATCTGAGGGAGGGATAATGTCTATTTAAGTTTATTGTTCTCATTTTAGTAACTCAATTTCAGATTTTAATTTCTGACTGCAAGTTTCATTCTGCTAGGCTAGTGGAAAGAAACCTTAACCTCAGTCCTTTAGGGGTTTCCCCATCTCTCCACAGCATTGTGTCACACTTCTGTATCTTGTGCAATGTTAAGACACTGGGTAGGGTGTCATCGCACCTGTCTGTTCCATTGTTTCTGTCCTCCTCACCCTTCAGAAATAGCAGCTCTCAGTCACTCCCATGCACAGTGTGGGGCAAGGGAAGGCTGTGTCGGGTCTGACTGGCCTGGGTGCACCCTAGGTAGGAAGTCATTCCCATCCTTCTCCGAGGTCTTGCTGCCTTCCGCATGGTGGCATCAAGTACCCTCAGTTCCCTGACCCACGTCTCTCCCCAACTAATTCCTGGAGAAGTCTCTTTTGGAGCTGTGGGAAATCCTTCTCTGTTCACTTTTCTTTGCGAGCCTCTCTGATCCTGAAGACTTTTGTTAAACAAAAAGGAGAAAAGCTTGTAGATGTAATTCTGACTTTTCTCTGGCACATTCTTTCCCTGAGGAAACAAGAGGCAAGAACAGGAGCAAGTCATGGGTACATGGCCAGGAGGGTTTAGAGAAGTGAGAGGGAATAATACTGGGAAGGAAAAAATAAATCATTATTTCTAAATACTATCTTTTAACAACCCGATGTATGTAAATGTACATGCTCATCCAAATGCCAACAGAGAGAGGAGCAAAAGGACTAGGAGGAAAGGAGTCGTGGACTTACATGGGATTGACAGGGTCTCTGTGTGTTGAGGCATAGGCGTGCATCCTTCATAGTGCCTTTTAAAATCAGATACCATACAAATGGGTAGCACTTAAAAATTTGAAAAAGAAATGACTGTTTAAGATTGAATGGTTCCGTAGCATACTGGACAATCAAACAGCTTACAGGGCCATTGGAATATAGGGTACCTTTTCTGGGAGAAATATGTAAATAGAAGGGAGAGAGATAAAATTTCTCTAAAATCATTTCTTCTGCTACTCTGTGAAAATACAACTACTGATTCAAAGAATGTTAGTGCTAAGAAAGACTGTTAGAGAGTCTATAGTTTCATCATGGATTTTTTGAAGGGTGGAAAGTTGCCTACTTCATGGCAATAATGGAACTAAACCCAAATGTCAGCGTCCTTATCATTTGTGTTCTTTATTAAGCTTTTTATAAATTGCAATAATACTTAACAATTAGGTTATTTAAAAGATAAGGAAAGGAACATCTTCCTCAATGCTTATATAGCCAGTTTCAATAGATTTCCAGACAAAAGCCTTTGTCAGTATAACTGTTCCTGGCAGTTTATTTCCAGGACTGAAGATGTCATCTTAGGACTTGGACAGTATACAGTGATTCACCATTATGTTCTCAGTCTGAGAAGACCGGCCAGCTGCATGGCCAGATGGCCCAGTGGCCCCACGGGACCTATGCTGTTGGCCTGAGAACTAGTGTGTGAGGAGGGAAAGACTATTCCAGCTCCAGCTGTTGATCCCATTCCAGACATGAATACAATGATGTTCTGCCTGCCAAAAGAATAGCACATATTCTAGCCAGAGAGCTGCCAAGGATCTGATGATTAGCTTCAGTAAATGTGTGTTGTCTCATGAGCATCTAGAAGATTAGTGAAGCTCAGTTGAATTCTTGTCTTCCAAAGGGACGTAACTTTTGATTGCTATGATTTGCTACTCAAAGTACAGTTCACAGATGCACTGGTGTCACTCAGAGTAGGTTAAAAATGCTCCTCCCCAAACACAGTGACTCAGATTCTGAATTTTAAACAAGATTCCGTGGTGATCTGTATGCACCTTAAAATTGAGACACACAGCAGGTGGCAAACAAAGTCAGGTTGTAGTGCTGGGCCAGTAGGATTGGGTAGCTTGATTGTGGGCAGCACTGGGAGAGGCAAAGAAGACTCAACAGATATGAGACCTGGTTCTAGACCCAAGTCTCCCTCCTTCCCTTGATGTGACCCTGTATAAATCAGTCTTTTCTTTTGGCATGATTTCCTCATCTTTAGAATAGGAAAACAGCATCTGAATTGTTTACCTGAGGAGGGGTGAGAAGTGAATGAGACACTGCTCCAGGAAAACCCTCTGTAAAGCAGAATGAGCTTTTCAAATGCAGGAGGCTGAAAATTGTTGTAGTTGTTCAGACCTACCTAAAATGGAATGTGGGCTTTTTGACTTTTGAAATGAGTCATAGCACCAGTCTAAGTCAATTATGAAGAAGATGTAAGTGACAGGCAGGAGTGGCCCATGATCAAGGAAACAACTCTTCTGAGCCACTGTCCTCAGAGATGAACATAGAATTCTGACCACTATTACGTCAGGCTTTATGAAATTAGCAGTGGCTCTTAGCCAGAAATGTTTATTACAACCACATGGAAATTTTTAAAAATGATTGTTGCTTGGGTTCCAACTCAGACCACCTGACTCAGAACCACCAGAGCTGGGATACAGGCATGATTTTTGGAAAGCTCCCCATATAACACTAACGGGTAGCCAGGGTTGAGAGTCACAGATAAAATCCTCGACCAGAACAAGTCGCTATGTACAAATGAATATTTCTTGTCATGGTCAACTATAGAATAAAACCAGGATAGGGAAATACTCCTGTGTTTCTTCTCATTGTAAATGCACTCTTAAAATGAGTGCAAAACTGGAGAACTGGAGAACTGAGGAAGAAGATGATCCCATTTTATTTTACCTGAGACTGAATATAAAGCATTCTTTAGGTGGTTTAGGTTGTCAAGTAGAGTGTTGAAGTTCTGGTTTATTAGACTTTATAAATGGGACAAGTTAAAAGAAGCATACTGAGAACTAAGGAATCAGCACAGGACTCAGGAAACCAGGGCAAAAAGTGATGTATTTGTCAGGGAAAGACTGATGACTCTGTCATGAAGGAAGACTCAGGAACTTGAAGACTACTCAGCAATAACTGGGATGGGCACAGTGAGTTTCTGGAGCCAGGCAAACCTTCTGAGACTTTTTGCCTTCTTTTTCTGGGTCACTAGAACATGGACTCTCATATCAGGTCCCTGTTTCTCCATTCCAGGAAATACCTCTTTTTTGACTATGGTTCCACCTTGGCTGAGGCTGGGGTTGACCTTTCCCCTGTTTCTGAGGAATATGGTCATATTGCCTCCACATTTTCAGTATAAACAAATTTCATAAGGTGAGGTGTGGTCTGCCAAGAGGAGGAGCCAGAGTATAATGCTTACACTATATAGACCACTAAAATGCTTTCTGTTCTGAAGCACAGGAGGTAGAGACATCGACTCTGTGAAGCGTCATTCCCATTTTAAGGGTGCACAGAGACAACTTCATTTAATTTCCTTTTCTTAAACAGCCTTCGCCTGTCCCTCCAAATACTCACTGACCCTAAAGTTTATCTGGCCACCCTTTGGCTAGTAGCATAGCTTGCCTTTCTGGCAGCTGGTCAAGAATCAGAGACCTCATCTTGATGCTTTCAGAACTGGGGCTCGCCCATTACCCTGGGCACACTGGACTTAAGACTGTCCAAAGCTGAGGCAGCACTTAACTCCCTTCCTCGTGGGGGTTATTAACCTCTCCCACACATCTTTTCTCACAGGGATATTTCTCACTGGTTATCATGAAAACCAATAAGATATCAGAGAGGTTTCCTTTACAATCATCTTTAATGGGGCACCATTATAAGTAGTGTAAGAGAATCATGGCTCTATCTTAGTAACTTTTACCCTGAAAAAAGAAAACTTGATAGAGAAGAAGTTATTTTGGGGAGCTGCTTAAAAATGTAGGATATCATTAGCGCTGGTTTGCTTACATGTGCACGTGAGCTGTTGTTAATTATAAACTGTCTGACACGTTCCAAGTGTCCCGGAGATTTTTTTTTTTTAATGCAGGAAAAAAAGTTGAAAAGAAACAAATGCCTTTTCTTTAAGCTTTTCTAAATATTTTCTCCCTCTCCTCCTTTTCTTAGTTTTGAGGAGAAGTATAATGTTAAGTGGAATCAGAAGGACAGTATTACTTTCTGCCAGGTCTCTTAATTACTGGTTGACAGATTGATTTATTTCTCCGAGACCCAAAGTTCCACTTCTTTTCTTACGAAAGGACAGAGAAGATGAACTGCACCTACCATTCAATGTTATTGTGAGGTTTCAGTGTAGTTATGTCTAAGGCTTTGTCAGTAGGTTTAAGTATTTTAAATGGTCGTATCACAAAGTTTTTTTTTTTCTCATTTACAATTATACAATCTGGTTTGAAAAATCATCTGCAAAGATTCCTAACTCCCATGCCCTGCTACATGTCTTTCTCATGCTTAGGATCTGAGGTATGCCCTGGCCGGTCTCTGGAGGTGCGTGCCAGTGATGGTGGTGGTGGTGAGACTTCTCCCTGGGGGAGACTCTCGAGAAGTTCTTTGTCCTGAGCTGGTAGTATTCACTTCCTTAACAATGGCCTGGACAGAAAGCAGACAGTGGACAATTTTACTCCTGTCTCTTTCATTTAATTTATAGCCCAGTTTCAAATATTATGCCTCCAATCTTTCTACCCCTTGCAACAGTACTGAGGAAGTCATCTTTCAGGAGTCGTCCGTTTTTTTTAAAAATCTGGCCAAAAATGAAGAGATGAGTTCTCAGGTAGGATGGGGGTCCTATGCAACCTTTTGGGGGAGGTTTCCAGGTATATTATTTGGTAGGAAGAAGACTGTCAGTTTAGAAGGGTGTAACCAGATTTGATCTCCAAAGTGTGGTAATTAACCGACTTCTCTTTAATTTTTTAAAAACAGGATATTGCTGCTCAGGTGTGTTACACTTGTGGTCTTATTGGGTATTCTACCTAACATCAGTGCTGGCACAAGCCATAGAATCACAACCTCAAGGACCAAACCTCCCTGCAGCATCGGATTTCCTGACCCCCTAGTTCATTTATTTAGTTAGTTTTGGTAATTATTTTTTTGTGATTTAGAGAAAATCTAATCAAATCTCTTTAGATGTGTATTACCACACTAAATCACAACCAAAGTACCCATGTCCTCCACCATAGTACACTGGCTCCCTCCTTACTTTATTCTCCACACTCTGGCAGCCTCAATTCTACAGTTCTGGGGTTTATTTTAGTTTAGTTTGATCTGTTCCTTTGTTTCCTTACACTCCACATGAGTAAAGTCATATGATATTTGTCTTTCTCTCTGACTCAGTTAAGCATTATCCCCTTCAGATTCATCCATATTGTCATAGATGGGAAGATTTCATACTTTTTTAAAAATAGCAGAATAGTATTCAACACATCTTTTTAATCCACTCATCTGTTGTTGGACATTTGGGTTGTTTTCATAACTTGGATATTGTACATAGTGTTGCGTTAACATAGGAGTGTATATATCACTTTGAAATAGTGTTTTTGTATTCTTCAGGGATAAACCTAGTTGTGGAATTTATGGATCATATAGTAGATCTATTTTTAATATTTTGAGAAATTGCCAAACTGTTTCCATAGGGGCTACACAAGTGTACATTCCCAATAACCAGTGTGCAAGGGTTCCTTTTCCTCCATATCCTCGTCAACACTTGTTTCTGGTCTTTGATGTGTGCTATTCTCAAGTGTGAGTAGTACTTTTCATTGTAGTTTTGATTTCATTTTCCTGATGGTAAGCATTTTTTCATGTGTCTGTTGGCCATCCTATTTGGAGAAGTGTTTTCTTTGAAGAAGTGTCTATTTGGCTCTTCTGTCCATGTTTTGATTGGGTTTTTTGTTTTCTTTTGTTGAGTTGTATGAGTTCCTGGTAGATCTTGGCTATTAGCTCCTTGTTGGATGTATGATATGCAAATATATTTTTCCCTTTCTGTAAGATGTGTGCTTTCACTTCAATGATAATTTGTTTTGCTGTGCAGAAGCCTTCCAGTTTGATGCTGCACCATTTGTTTATTTTTTTGTTTGTTTTGTTTGCTTTTGGAGGTGAGTCCCCAAAAACATCTCTGAAGTCAATGTCTTGGAGTGTTTTGCCTACCTTTTCTTTTTCAGGTATTATGGTTTCAGGTCTTACATCCAAATCTTTAGTCCATTTTGTGTTATTTTTTCTGTATGTTAAGAGATAGTAGCCTGGTTTCATTCTTTTGTATATGACTGTCCAGTTTTCCCAGTACTGTTTATTGAAGAAACTTTCCTTTCTTGCTTTGTATACTCTTGGTTTCCTTGTCATAGATTAACTGTCTATATAAGTGTGGTTTATTTCTGGGCTGTCAGTTCTATTCCATTGATCTAGTATCTATTTTTGTTTCAATACCCTACTGTATTGGTTACTGTAGCTTTGCAGTATAGTGTGAAGTTCGCGAATGATACCTTGTTGTTTTTCTTTTTTGTCAGGGTTGCTTTGGCTATTCCAGGTGCTGACCCCTAGTTTAAATGAATCAGGATCTACTTCTAGAGGTGAGAATGGGGTTATATCTTTCCCCTGAGTAGCATGGAGAGTAAGGTTGAGTTACTGAACAAAAACTGAATTCTGCTAGATGCAAGAAAGGGGGAATAGATACTGTTTGTGTAGGCAGCCAGTTGGGTCCACAACACTACTTCCTCTAAGCCTTTTCACTTCTCTTAGATGTGGGAGGTAGGTCTAAACTGTCTAACTGAAGCATTGGCCATGATCTATCAAATATTAACTCTGAGATACGAATTCTGAGAATTTATGCTCCCAGGTGGGATGTTCTTTCCTGAATGTTCTGTATTCTCTTTATTAGGTCAGGATCAATTCTTTTTTATCCTTTAGAGATCTGAACAGAGTACTTTCAGGACATGGACACAGATACAGTCAGGCACATACTCACACATACATATAATCACACTGACATATAGAAAGACCTATAAAGAGATACCCACTATGAGATGCTCACTCAGAGACCATTCAACAGATATCCAGGATATTGGGCTTGTGTGCTTTATTTCATGGCTTTTACAGGGAAGAAGTGAATTTCAGGTCTTGGTTTAGTGTTACTGTTCAAGTATAGGTTTATTAGGACTATCTGAGCCTGCATTTAATTGATTGTTTTCTAATTAGACACATGTGCTCTTTTCTGAATGCCCTACTACTCCACTGAATATAATGGTGTCAAATACACCCAGAGGCAAAGAACACCCTGTAAACACCCTTTGAAAGTGCTGGTCTTTGAGCATTGTTTATGGTCTTTAAAGGAGGTTATATTGGGGATTAGAATCCACAGACAAGAAGAGCTGAATGCTAAGTAGCTCTAATTGTCTTTAAGCCCATTATTGACATTGGCATTTCATTCCATATTCTGTAGAGTTATAAATTCTTAAAACCAACTGAGGACACCATCATCACAGTTTCTGCATAGTTGGCCAAGAATAGTGAAAATGAAACAGCGTGACTGTGCCTCCAGAAATTCATAGTTGAAATTTATTCTGCATATGCTTGGTGTACTGGATGAGGATATGGTTTTCCTTCCCTTCTACTAAGGCTTTCATGGAAAAAGTAAATATTGAGTGCTTTAAAGAGATTATTTATATAGCAAAGCAGCTTCCAGTTATTCATTCTGCTACATGGCAGGTTCATTTCTAGGCACTAAAGATGCACCAGGAAAGCAGACAAAGATTCTTGCTCTTGTAGGGTTTATACTCTTGCAGGCTGGAACCAAAACTTGAGAGTGAATTATCTATATGGTATTTAAAACCAAGAAACTGGATAAGACCATCAAGAGAGTGACTGCAGATAGAAAAGATATTTCCAAGGACTGAGAAGCACTCTAATAATATTTGACAGGAGAGATGAGGAAGAGGCTGAATAATCACAGCTATTGGGGATATAGGAAATCCAGGAGAGCGAGGTGTTCTATATCCACAGTGAACTGCTTCAAGTAGGATAAATTACACAAATGTTTTACAGGCTGACAGTTTCAGTACAATGAAGGCTAAGAATTAAACACATAATTTTATTACATGGAGGCTATTGTTGTTCCTGATCAAAGCAATTTCGGTGGAGGGGAAGGGAAAAAGTATTTAACTGCAGTGTGTTCAAGAGTGAAAAGAGAGAAATGAATGGCAAAAATCCCTTATTGAGGCAAAATTCTGTAAAAGCTGTTACCTATTTTGTTTGTTTTGCAATACAAAAATCATTACTGTTTTGAAAGGTGTAACCCTTTATATTAAAAAAAGCCTCTTGAATAATTTTAACCTGGAAATTTAAACAAAGATTGTATTCATTAGGATACTAATATGAATGCTATAACAAAGGTCAAAATAGCAGTGGTCAATGAGATGGAAATTTATTTCTCTCTTCCTTAATGGTCAGGAAGACTAGTGATGTTGGGGACCTGGTTCCCATTTGTGGCATATGGGGGCCACTCCAACTTCCTTTATGACTTCCACATCCAGCAAACAGGAAGATGGAGGAAGGAAGAGGTTATTTCTCTCTTTTGAAGAGTATGACCTGTAAATTACGTATCACCTTCTCTGACTTCCTACTGACAAAATTTAGTCACATGGTCACAATTAGGTGCAGGGTGACTGAGAAACGGAGGTTTTGGCCGTATAGTTAAGTGTCCAGCTAAAAGTTTCTAATACTTATAGAGAAAAAGAGACAAGATAATGGAGGACTATTAATAATCTCCACCATGAAGACTGACTGAAAAAAACTGAATTGTGTCTATGACATGGAAACCTGAAACTTTTTTTCTGTACAGCAAAGTTGAGTTTTAATTAAGAAATAATTTCATATTCAACCTCAGTTTTTCCTTAATAGGAACAAGCTGTCAGGTCATGCAGATCATTTTCTGTATTCTTTACTTTTCAATCTCCTTTTCAGATCTTTGTTACTCTATCCATTGTGCTGTAGTATCTTCCCCCAAAAGTACTCCCTAATGTATTTTGAGACAAATATGGTCCTATTACCAAAACCAGACACAGACATCACAAGAAAACTATAGACCAAAGTTCCTTGTGAAATAGATACCAAAATCCTCAACAAGAATCTAACAAGCTAATATGCATATAAGCATATAAGCATATATACACCAGTACTAAATGGGGTTTATTTCAGGAATGCAAAGTTGGTTCAATGTACAAAAGTTAATCAATGTAATGCACCACACTAATGGAATAAAAGATAATCAATGCAGAAAAAAAAATTGAAAATTCTAATATTCTTTTATGATTAAAAAAAAAAGTACCCAACTAGGAATAGAAGGGAACTTCTTCAACCTGATAATGGTCATCTATAAAAAAACCTTTATCTCGGGCCTTCCTGGTGGCTCAGGGGTTAAAGACACAGCATTACCATGCTATTGCCAGTCACTGCAATAAGTGTTCAATCCGCAGCCAGGGAGCTAACCCACATGGCAGAGCAGACCTCTCCTGACTTGCCCACTGCTCCCCTCAGCAGTGTATTTCAGTCAGTCCACCTGTTCTGCTCCCTACTCTGCCTCTGGGGAATGGTCTCACCACCCCCCCACCCCTGGCCTACATCCCAGTTCTTGTATGCATAAATAAATAAATCTTAAAAAAACCAAAAAAACCTGTATCTGAAATCGTACTTAATAGTGAAAGACTGAAAAAGGAACAATACAAGGATGTTTCTTCTTGCCACTTCTAATCAGCCTTGTCCTGGGGGTTTTAGACAGACAAATTAAGCAAGAGAAAGAAATATAAACACTCATATTAGAAAAGAAGGCATTAAACTCTGTCATTTGCATATGCATATGATTATACAGAAAAACCTAAAGACTCCACAAAAGAACTATTACCCCTAGTACACAAATTCAGCAAGATGATACAAGAGCAACATATACAATCAGTTAAATCAACTGAATGCATGGTAAAGGTTGGTGCTTTGCTTCTTTTGGAAAAATCATTTCCTGACGTAGGTACAAACAAAGACAGCTCTGCCCACCGTACTGAATTACACACACCAGCATGGTTCCTACGTAGTACTATGAAACCACCCTCTGCTTGGGCTCTTCTGTTTAATTTCATGCTCAAAGCCTACCAGTCTGGTGGTTTTCACATGCCAGGGTTAGGAGGAAGAGTACTTTTCTTTGACAAAGTTTCACTTGTGTGTAGTGAGATGAGAAAAACATGACTGATGTAGTATACTTTTAATTCCATTTAAAGAACTAACATTATTGTAGTAATCTATTCTTTTTCATTTTTTGGTGTCAAAGATGTCCTTTCCATTTTATGAATTTGTTATGGTAGTTTATGCTAGGATCTTTGCTTTTTGGCTTTTTTTAAAAATGTATTTACTTAATGTCATTAGTTGGCAAAACGAAAAGCTAACAAAGTTTCCCACTGAATTCATTTTAAAAATTTACTTTGTGATATTCTGGAGACTACAAGCAAAAGTTACATTACCTATAGTTACTGTTTTTAGCTCCCTACTTTACCTTAACTGTATCTCTACTTCTTTTCTAGTCTCATCTCCCTTTTGCTCTCCCTGTTTTTAGTTCATTAAACAACTTTTATCTCTTTAGCTCTTTTGACTGTTATGAACTTAAAAAAATGTTGGCATGGGGAAAACAGGAAAACAGCTTGAAGGATCTGGGACTGCTTAACTTAGAGTCCTAATATCATTCCTTAGAAATAGTGAGGTTGGGCCTCCCTGGTGGCGCAGCAGTTGGACGCTGCGCTGTCGAGCTGTCGGCAGAGGTGACGCAAGTTTGACGCCTGGCCGGGGAGATTCCCACATGGCGTGGCGGACCTCTCCTGCCTCACCCGCTGCTCCCCTCAGCAGTGTATTTCCTCGATCTACCTGTTCTGCTTCCCATTCTGTCTCTGGTGAACCCTCTCACCGCCCCATGCCTCTTGCCTGCACCCCAGCTTGTATGCATAAGTGAATAAATCTTTAAAAAAAAATAGTGAGGTTGCAATATGAAGGGCATGGACCTTACATATTTTTAGTAGTTAAAACAGAAGAACTGTGTTAAAATTAAGCATTCAGTTGAGCAATAAAGAGGAATTCATGAAATGGAGCAGTTATTAGCCTTAGTACAGCCTATTACAACCCAGCTTAGTTTTTGTTCCTGCGGACTACAGGCCACATCAGTTCACATATGCCCAAGTTCCAAACACTGAGGCAGGGCTTGGTAACCTCCAGAGACTCATGCCAGCCATCTGATCACGAAACATTCTGATGGCTTAACCAAAGATCTGGTCTGAATTTTACGCGCCCCCTTGTGTGCTCTTGAACTTTCTAAGTTCTGTAAGTTTGGTCTATAAATCACCACTGAGCCATGGGTTTAAAATGTGCTTTGGCCAATAAAGTTGACAAAAAAGAACAGTACCCACACTTTGAGCTACTTCATTTTAATGTTCTATTGACTTCAATTATTTCATGAATATCTTATTCAGTGACAAAAACTGGTAAACCTTCTGTGGAAAAGCCAACAAATGTTTTGGAAGAGCCTGGATTGTTCTTTGTTCCTTGTCTTCAGCTGAGTGAAATGAATGTTACTATCTAAAAATTTAAATGTTTCACAACATTGGACTTAGAATCACAGAGTGTCCCTTGTGTTCTGAATGGTGCTTTGTTTTGCTCTTGGAGCTAAAAAATATTCTTCAAGGGAAATATTTATGCAAGGAGAGGAATGAAGGCCTACATAAGTTAACCATCTTAAGGTAATGCCATTAGAATTAGAAACCAGACTTGCTGATTCCTAGCCTTTTGTTTTTATAGCATTGATTTTTCTCAGGATTTCTACTCTGAAAACCTGAACTGCACAGAGAAAGGCTTGAGCAGGGTGGGAGAAATTATGATCTATCTTTGAAAGTCTTTTGATTTCTAATGAAGCATGCTAAAGTCAGTTTGCAGATATGAGTTAAGACACTATACATTTCAACATGTGGTGTAGTTTGATCAAAACCCCACTGTGTTCACAGATTGGGGAGTACTGGAGCCTGCGAGACTTTTGAAATTGTCCAATGTAGGAATTTCTAAATATTGCAAAGCAGAAAAACACTTCAAATAAAATCCTCTATAGAAATCCATGGTAAGAGGCAACTCCAGATAAAGCTTCTCTCATGGAGGTAGGGCTAGAGGCAGGGTCTTTCGCACCCCTTCTGTCATCCTTCACCTCTCCGGCACCTGTTAGAAGACTGGGCTCTGCGGTGAGCAATGTTAAACCCAAAGGCCCAGTCTTTGACCTTCATTTTACTTCTGTAGAAATTGAGGACACTGGGCCTCCCTGGTGGCGCAGCAGTTGAGCGCTACGCTGTGGAGCTGTCGGCAGCCTGCAATGCAAGTTCCACGCTCAGCCACGGAGAATCCCACACGGTGCAGCAGACCTCTCCTGCCTCACCCGCTGCTCCCCTCAGCAGTGTATTTCCGTCGCTCTGCCTGTTCTGCTCCCCGCTATCTCTGGTGAACTCTCTCGCCACCCCACGCCTCTGGCCTGTACCCCAGCTTGTATGTATAAATAAACAAATCTTTAAAAAAAAAAGAAATTGAGGACACTGTTTTCTTGTTATATGCTCTAGTAAATGCTTAAGACAGGGTGTGTAACACACAAAAATTTGATTCCCTAACAGCCTGTACATCTTTCTATTTTGCCTTACACTTTGTTAAGGATATAGAAGTTGAAAATAACTTTACTTTGATTTTTAAAGGAATGCTTTCATTGGCTTAGAAGTTTAATGCCATCATATTTTCTCACTCATTTTGTGGATAATAGTTCTGAGTATGTTTTTTCCCCTCTGGATAGTCAGAATCTAATTTTAAATTTTAAACTTTCTTGGCTTTTAATAGTTGTAATTATTTGGATTATCTATAAAGAACACACAGATATAGATACATGTATGTGCATGAATATATTCATTCCTTATCATCCTGAGCATGTTAATGTTCCACATAATCCTTACTTTTTGCATTTTATTTCACTTACATGTTTCTACAGAGAAATTATTCACTTGTACAGAAGCTAGTGTTGTCAAATCTCTTCCCCATTTTTAGAGATCAGTGCTGTTGCTACTGCTACCCTAGGTTCAGGGGCACAGAAAAGGCAGGTGCTATGAAAACTGGTGTAACCTAGAACAGATTCTGAACCTAGATTTCTAGCAAGGACAATTCTTCCTATCCCCATGTGGTTGTGTCAACTTGGTTTGGGACACAAGGTGCTGAGATATTTGGACATTTTCTGAGTGTATCTGGGAGGGTGTGTTCAGATGACACAAGGTTTAAGTGGGTAGAGTGAAGCAGATTGCCCTCTCTTATGTGAGTGAGTCTCATATAAAATGAGTTGAAAACCTGAATAGAACAAAATGGCTAACATTCTGAGTAAGAAAGAACACCTCCTGCTTGAATGAACTAGAATACTGGCTTTTTCTGCCTTCAGACCTCAACTGAAACGTCAGTTCTTCCTGGGTGTAGAGCCTGCAGGCCTTTAGAATTATAATGATGATTCTCTTGGTTCTTAGGTCTTTGGATTCAGACCTGAGGGAGTCATAACTTCAGATCTCCTTGGTTTCCAGTTTACTGACTACAGATCGTGGAGCTTGTCAGCCTCCCTAACTGCATGAGTCAGTCCCATATTGCCTGTATGTGTGAATCTTCTAACTTTGTTCTCCTTCAGTACTGGGTTGGCTACTCTAGTTCCTGTTGATTCTATACATCCTGTTCTTTCTGGTTCTACAGAGAATCCTGGCTAATACAATGTTTCCAAACTGACATTTATCTTTATGTTTTAACATCCATTTTGTTTCATTGACTAGAATTCTATTAATCATCTTTAGTTTGGCAAGCATTTTCTTTTTTAAAATACAGAGAAATAGACTTTCAGTTTCTGGCATAGTATATAAGAAGCTTAGAAGTTGTGGTTGCATCCTAACAACTAAAAAGCTGAACAAACTAAAAAATCAACAGCTCTTCTTAGACCTATCGAAGAATTGCGATCAGGACCAACTTCTGTCCCTGAAATTGCAGACATGCAAATACAGAGAATCACAACTAACCAGAGCAGCAACCTTTAAACAGAAACCTCTGTGGGAACCAGTGGGGGGGTTGGAAAACCGGAATTGTAATTGATGAGTTGTTGGAGGCTCAGCATAGACAAATGTTGAGAGTTAAAAACTCCAAAGAAATGGATGGGGAGCATACTTTTGTGAATTTTGCCTCCAGGAGATCTACCAGGTCTCACAGTGAATCTTGGACAAAAATTCTTTTGTGTTTTTGAGAGAGGGAGAGGGGAAAGAAATGATTTTTAAATATGGCAGAGTATTCTATTTTTCTGACTTCAGGACAAATTATTTTAACAGAACCTAATCTGCTGGAATTTTAGGAGAGTATAACTTACTTTTGGAAAGAGAAATACCCAACCCCAGCCTATTTTAGCCTTCCATGTGGGGAAAAGAAACCCTAGTCTCCTCCATCCATTCTGTCACTCTTCAGATGAGAAAAAGTGAGAAGCATGGAAAAGTTCAAAGTGCATGGGAACACATTATCATTTACCTTAGCACTCCCAAAATGAAATATTTACTTATAAATCTAATAAAATATGTACAGCATCTATATGGGGAAAACTCTGACCAATAAAACGAAAGTACAACTAAGTAAATGGAGAGATTTCCATATTCATGTATAGGCAGACTCATAATTGTATGATTTTAGTTCTTCCTAACTTAATGTACAGGTTCAGTGCAATCTTATTTACCATTTCAGAAAACTTTTTTGTAGATATGGACAATCTGATGATAAAGTTTTTTACGAAGAGGTAAAAGAGCTAGAGTAGTCAATTCCATATTGTAGAACAAAGCAGGAAGTCTGGCACTACCTGACTACCAGACTTA
This sequence comes from Scalopus aquaticus, assembly GCA_004024925.1. Classification (NCBI taxonomy): domain Eukaryota; kingdom Metazoa; phylum Chordata; class Mammalia; order Eulipotyphla; family Talpidae; genus Scalopus; species Scalopus aquaticus. The sequence continues at coordinate 18,043 of PVIJ01015740.1, forward strand.
CTATAAAGCTATAGTAATCAAGATAGTGTGGTACTGGTGAAAGATTAGACAAATAGATCAATGGAACAAAATGGAGAGTGCAGAGATAGATCCATAGAAATATAGTCAATTGGTCTGGACAGAGGAGCAAAGACAATACAATGGAGCAAACACAATACAAATTGTTTTCAACAAATGGTGCAGGACAACGTGGTAAAAAATAAATCTAGCTTAAGCTCTTTCCTTATCCCATTCATTAACTCAAAATGGATCACAGACCTAAATGTAAAATACAAAACTATTAAACTTCTGGAATACAACATAGGAGGAAAACCTAGATGACCTTGGGTAAAGAACAACCTTTTACATATGACATCAAAGGCAAAATCTATGAAGGAAATAACTGATAACCTCACTTCATTAAAATTAAAACTTTCTACTCTGTGAAAGACAATGTCAAGGGAGTAAGAAGACAAGCCACAAATGGGAAGAAATACTTGAAAAAGAGACATTTGATAAAGGATTGTTATACATAATATACCAACAATATTTAAAATTCAACAATAAGAACATGAATCATCTGATTTAAAGATAAGTCAAAAACCTTAACAAAACCTCATCACAGAAGATACACAGCTGGCAAACAAGCATATGACAAGAAGATCCACATCCTATGTCATCAGGTAAATGCAAATGAGAACAATAATGAGACACCACTATACTCCTATTGGAATGGTCAAAATCTGTAACACTGATTTTACTGGTGCTGGTGAGGACATGAAACAACAGGAACTCTAGTGGACAAGGAAATGGTGCAGCCACTTGGAAAGATGGTTTGGCAGTTTCCTACAAAACCAAGCAGACCCTTACCATATGATCCAGCAATCTACTCCTTGGCATTAACCCAAAAGAGCTGTATACTTTCATTCACACAAAAGCTTATACAGGGTCATTTATAGTAGCTTTATTCATAATTGCCAATATTGATTTTTGCCCATTAAAAAACAGTATCTGGGGTTGATCCCATTCTCATGCAGAGGAATTGTTGTGTTGATGTATGTATGTTAATTTTTTCTTTTATAACACAACCATTTGCACATGTAATGGCATACCTTTCTCACACATATATACCTCTTAATTCCTTTTCTTATTTTACTGCATTAACCAGAACATCCAGAATAATATTGCATGACAGAATGATAGATGGATCCTAGCCTTGTTCCTGAATTTAACTTGAATAGCCCCAGAGCTTTAATCTGAAATAAAATGTTTACTTTTGATTTCTATTAATAATTAAGAATTAGAAGATAATCCATAGCAATAAAATATACGTATAGTCCTTTATTAAAATTACTATTAAATTTTATAAGTATCTATAAATTAACTTGTTTTATTTTAGTTTATTGTCATTTTTTCATGAATTTCTTTTATAATTGTCATAATGGATAAATGTATGATTGTACTTTGTACAGCCTTTGTACTACACTTTCTTCTATAACTCAGATTGACAACATAAGATGTGTTCTGTATTTTTTTCCATAATGATGCAATTCTTTACATATGTACATTGTGTGTACTTTTTGGAGGTTGCTTTACTCATTCAATAATACTTCACGGGAATCATGTGAAGTCACACAGATGTTACCTTTTAGTATTGCCTCTGTTATTGAGTAATTGTATGTCCTTGGGTAGGTTGGCTAAACTTTCTGGCATGAGTTTTCGTACCTAAACATGAGTATAATTATTCCTTTTCCTAGGACTATTCTGAGAACCAAATTAGACAGATGGATGGATAGATGGATGTGTGGATGGATAGACAGATAAACAGATACCACTAAACAGGAAACCTGGCAAAGAGTAGGCTCAAACAAGTGCTATTTAACGTTAACTCAAGTACAGGGAGAACAAACCCTGTTCCTTTTTCTTTTGGCAATCATGGCCAAAAGACTGCAGATTTATAATTCAGTCAGTTCCTGAGCACCTGCTAAAGGGCTATGAGGGCTGGTGCTTCGTTCAGAGCAACAGGTCCAGAGCCTCATGACCTGGTTCTGAATCCATATCCCATTACTTCATGGCTATGTTACCTTGGACAAGTATGTTAACCTCTCTGTGCTTCAGTTACCTCATCCCTAAAGTGGAAATAACAATCGTTATTACACCAATGTGGGTGTAAATAAAATGATGCATATGACACACTTTGTACACTGAAAGCGCGCTCAGTAGTAACAGGCAAGTAAAGTGATTCTGTTGTCTTACTCTGCCATATACCAGCTGCATGATATTGAGGGAGTTATTAGGAGCTGTCTGATCCCAATCTTCATATGTAAAATGGAGCTAACTATAGCCACTCTAAAGTGTTGCCTTGAGAGTAAAATGCATGTTTGGTTGTTGGTGGTGGTTGTATATGATAAACACCTACGACAACGACAGGCTACTTCCCTCCAGCCATGGTATAATCCATTATGTGGACTGAATGTGTCTTGATTGAGTGCCCATGGACTTGAACCACCCTTCATAATCTCGCAATTCCAAACATGAGCCTACCAACAAGCTTCAGAATGTCTGTTTTAGTGAGTCGGGGCATGCCTGAATCCTGACGATCCATTCTTTTCAGGCTTTTCATGATATATCCCAGTGGCACTAGAGTCAGACTCTGTTCTCCACAGCCATCCCCATCTCATTTTGCTTCCTCCCTGCATTTGGGACTATATATTTTGTTTCAAGTTGCTCATCTTAATCTTTGGGGTACATATTACTGTATGTTGGGGATGTTTCAAAGGAGTACTGTGAGGTGCATTTGCGGTTAAAGGATATAGCAATGGGACCAACAAATGCCTGGTGGATGCCCATGAGCTTCAGCTGATATTCTCGCTCTCTCTGGGATATCAATCCACCAAGGACATCTCAGTTTCCTTTACAAATCTGTGTGCGGAAGTTCTACCAGTAACTCCCAAAGCAAAGCAAAACAATAGATGTGAAGGTTATCAGGCAGTTCTCCCCTTGATGCAAATACAAACTTGTTTCAAGAGAACAATTCGCGGAAAGGTGTAATATCAGACGATTTGTCTCTTGTGGAGATGTGCTTGCTCCTATTGGCAATACAGGAATTCACATCAATGGCTGATGAGAGAATCTCCTTTAATAAAAGACTAGACCTTGCTTCACCTTTAATAAAAGAACTGGACCCTGCTTCCTGGGGCTCTACTGCTCAAGTGGAGACAGGTAGAACTGTGGCCCAAATGCATATTTCAGTGTCCTAAGACAAAAGCACAGTTGAAATGTTTGCTTTATGAGCATGTACTGCAAACTGTTAAAAAAATTTCCCTTTATACTGTATTTCAAGAAAGTCTATGGAGTTAGTTCATAGGGTTTTTTTTTTTTCTTTCTTTCAGAAAAGGAATGTATTGGTATAGCTGTGGATTTTAAGTGTGATTCAGCAGCATCCCCTAGTGTATATATTTGGGGACTGCAGACAGCTCTGAGATGAAATCTTGGTACTTCAAAGCAGGAAATCCTTAGAAATACCAGCACTTTTTTTTCTTCTCAACTAAGTACCCCCAACTCATCCAAGTATGCTTAGATATAGAGATTTTTAATAACTTCACTGAATTTTTTAAAGGCAACCCAGTTGAATACATACCAGTAACTGCATCTTTGTGCTTTTGTTTTAGGAATCACTGGAATATTCTACTTGGGTCACACCTCTGCCTGTCTCCACTTAAGCTGTAAAGCCTCAGGAAGCAGTACCCAGTTCTACTCTTTTTTTAAAGATTTATTTTTATTTTATTTATGCATACAAGAACTGGGTGTAGGCCTAAAGGTTTGGGGAGTGAGAATATTCACCAAAGACAGAATGGGGAGCAGAATAACTGGCTCTACTGATATACAAAGCTGAGGGGAGCAGTCAGCAAGCCAGGAGAAGTCTGCTATGCCGTGTGGGTTACCTCCCTGGCCAGGGATTGAACTCATGCCTCAGTGGCTGGTGATAACTTGATAGCGCTGTGACCTTAACCCCTGTGCCACCAGGAAGGTGCCCCAGTTCTACTCTTATGAAAGAAGATTCTGTCATTTCATCACTGAAGTAGGTATTGATGAGCATAACAGATTCTGTATCCACTACAGGCAGTTCCATTTTGACATCAGTTTCCTTGCTGTTTATAAGCATTTGTACTGCTTATAAAAGGAATTAACCCAGGTAATTATAAGTAGGTCATATACTCTGGTTTCTCCATCATAAACTCTTCGATAACTGAGAGCTAGCTTACATTACCTTATATTCCTTACACAGGACCAGTTTCTTATACTTGGAACCTAACCAGTTTTGTACTTTGTACACTTGCTGTACAAAGTGTACACTTGGTGAATAAAAAAGACACATCAGGGTCATTATTAATGATCATAAAACCTGTTAATGGATAAAATATCTATCCAATAGCACTGATTTTAAAAAATCGTTAAAAATTAAAATGCTAATAAAATGTGGCAACACTTACGGAGTTAAACTAACTGGAAAAAAATGGAAACAGTGAGTCAAATATGTGACCCTGCTATTCCTTGAGCCTCCATTTTTGAATCTAAAACAGAACCACCGTGAACATTAAATGTATGTTAAATTCTTTGCACAGTATATAGACGATTAAGTAGATTTCAATTCCTCTAGTCTGTGTCATGCAGAAAAGGAGATAAATGTTAGAAGAGTTTATAGTTCGTAAAGTTCAACTTGCAGGATTTGAATTAACTGATGCTGTGACTTTAAAAAAGTGTAGTGGTTTTAATTTTGAACTCTAGATTTCTCTCCCTGTTCAGATTTTAGATCTGCCACTTAAGAAGTAGAGGGACCTGTACAATTTACAACCTGTTTGTCACTCAGGTTCCTCAGCTGCAAATCATAAATGATAATAGGAGCACCGACTTACAGGCTGTTGAAGGATTAAGTGGCTCAATACCGGTTAAGAATATTATTAGTATTAAAGGTAAAGTGATGAAATGACAGAATCTTCTTTCATAATACCTCAAAAGGGCCTAGGATAAACACAGATAATGAAATCCAAATGACTCTGCTATGAACATGTTCTTTTAAATCACATACTTATTATTTTACATATGATATCAAAATTTGGTGTGTGTGTGTTACCCTGGCAGCTCATCTTAGCCTGGACTAGCCATTTGCAAGTGCTGAGGGAGCCACACATAACTGGAGGCTGCATTCTGGACAGTGTAGGAGCAGCTGCAGTACTGGGGTGTCATTCAGGGCCAAGGGACTCCTTGGAAGCACTTCTCTGGGGCCATACATACTCCTTTCCCCTCTGGTCCTGGGATTTTCTCTCTTTGTTTTTAGAATCTCCAAGGGATTAGCCCCAGGAGAAGGGCTTAGGATAACTAAAAGTTGGTAACATTGGTGACTGGTCAAAGGAAAAAACCACCCATTTGCAAAGAGGATGGACCTACAGACAATGAAATGTTCACAGTCCCAGTGCTTTCTAGAGTGGGGTGTATACACCAATTTTAGGAGGTAAAAGAAAAATGACTTCAGATGGTATCTGGACATGGCATTAAGTAACTCTGACAAAGTGAGAATATTTTTTTCCCCATTTCAAATCTTTCATTCCTTGTGATTGCACCAAGAAACTAGCCTCATTTAGTGTCCTTCTACCTTTAGTACTTCCTCAGCATTTGCTAATCTCAAACTCTTTCTCTCTGGCTAGAATAGAATGCCATATATATATGTATATATAAAATCTTGTCATCATCACCTTTTGACATTGACATAATATTGGCTTTCCACTTACTGATATTTCTTTAATTTATTACATTTTAAATAAAAATATAAACATAAGGAGAAGACATATAACCCCTATGTTCATGGCAGCACTATTCACAATAGCCAAACTATCGAAGCCACCTAAATGCCAACTGATGGACGGTAGGATAAAGAAGTTGTGATATACTACTCAGTTATTTAAAAAGATGAAATCTTGCCTTCTGAGACACCTTAGATGAAACTTGAGGTGACTATGTTAAATAAAACAGTGAAAGACAAATACCAATGGTTTCAGTCATATGTAAAATATAAACAAACAAAACACAGCTGAAACCACTTTTAGAATCTGAAAATACATGGTGGTTACCAAAGAGGAAGGGGGTGGAAGAAATGGATAGAGGTGGCCAATTGGATTATGGCAAATAGCACTACAACTTTGGTGGTGGATGAACATATTGAAGTGTGAAGCTAAACTCTTGAAACATATAGAATTGTAAACCATTGCTAAAAAAATAATTCTGGGTATACTTAGGGAAAATAACATAAACTAAATATAATAAGTTAGTCAATTTTGGAAATTCATTATTTCTCTCTTTTTTTTATTTCCCATTGCTTATGGATGGAGTTTGATAGGAAGGAAAGATTCAAGGAAGTTGTTCCCACTATAAGAAAACTTGCCACCCCAAACCTGAAAATAACGTCATCCGGTGCTCTTAGCTTCCTTCGTACCTCTCCTCCTTTCTCACACTTTACATTAGTTGTCATCTTACTAATTCAGCCTTTGGAGCAAACATAATAAATAATTAAGTTTTTACTAAAATATACAGGTTGAGCAAGAGAAAGTTTGAAGTGAGAGTTTTTAAATGGCATTTAGATATCCTCTGCATTTTCAAAACAAAACTCACCAAAGAGACATGCACCACAAACCTCATCTACCACAGGCTGGGGTCAGGGCCCCTAAAAGACAACTTGAGGCATTGACCAGCTAACCACTCTGCTGGTGCACCTCTTCCTTCACGGTTTCTTTGACAGAGGACACAGAGCTGAGGGCGCCGGAGAGGGGGCAAGAAGCTCTGAGCCTTTGCTCTGCCCCTTGACACCAAGGAGCAGCTGATACTTGGGGGGCAACTAACATAATAGTTGCCAGTTGAAGTCATTGTGTTGGCTTATTTCATTCCCACACCAAACTAAGGGGCAGGTGCTGTTACTCTCTTCATTTGTCAGAGAAGAAAACTGAACTCAGCAATTCAGTCACTTGCCCATGATCCCACAGCTAATAAAAGGGTAAGTTTGGGTTCAAAACCAGAAGGTCTGGCGCCATAACCCCAGCTCTTAGTCTCTGCACCAGGGGGCCAGCTCCTTTCAGCAAAGCTCTGTGGCTTCAAGTTTGTGGCCAGCAGGAGCCTGTGAAGGGAAACCAGTTTTTCTGCTTTGGTATCTAGTTGCACTGCACTGGAAAAATTCCTGGGCACTGGTGCAATAAACATCACATTTAAGAATGTGGCAAAACTTCTAATTTTATATAGTTGAAGGGAAAAAGCATTTGTATAAACTATTGTTAGGAACACAGAATTCACTAAATTAAATAGAAATGAATGGCTCTTCAACTTGAAAGGAAAATGAGACGTGTAAGACAAATAATTCTGGTAACAGGGTTTCTGTCACATAAGATTCCATTTTTGAGGCTGAGCTCTCCAAAACTTCAGCAGCTTGCTTTTGATTTTGAGATTATTTTGTTAATCAATCCCAAATCTACTCAGTACTTCACATTTATTTATAAGACAGTGGGTTCCTAAGCTCAAATTTCAAGGAAGAATTGTATTACTTTTTAATAATGGCAGTAGAAAAAGGGGGTACCCCCCAATTTATTTTTAGAGAGAGGGAAAAATAAGTGTGGTAGCCCAGGGCTTTCTTTGCTCTGGTCCCCATTGCTGTCTAGACTTTCCTTGCTCCTAAATAAGCAAATCAAAATAAGTTTGACAGACTGCTCATCCTTACAAGCAAACACCACAGCGAAGGGGGTGGGTGCGGGCAGGGGGTAGTCTCAGACTCCAGCAGACTCATGTGAGGCTCTCTAGATTAAACCTTGTTGGAATAGCAACACTTAGGAGTTGGGTAGATCCTGGGATCTTAACTTACCTTGTGTTGTTTCATTTCTTAACTCTTCTCACCAGTTGAATTTCCATTCCTCTTTGTCGTCCAGGAATCATTGTGTGAGAACAGATTAACACATCAAATCCTAAAATACCAAGTCCTTACTCAGCAATGAGCTTTGTCTCAATATTTGGTAGGACAGACAGCAGTCCAACTGCAAGTTCATTCCCCCCAAAATGGCTAACAAATCAATGCACTGGCACATTGGTTGATGGAGCTGATGGCAAATATTAATGGGCTGAGAAGTTAAAAAAATGGCTATCTTTTCTTAGACTTTACTTATGTAAGTTGCAGCTTCCCGATGCAAAAACAATGGGCTTATTTGATTTTCTTAGTCAGGTGGAGGAGACTTTGATCTTTTTTCACAAGATACGTCTTTCTCCTAGGAGCACTCGGGTTGGGCGTGTTAGTTTGCTAGGGCTCCCACAGATACGGTGGTTCAACAATCGAAATGTTTCATAATTCTGGAGGACAGAAGTCCAAAATCAAGATGTTGGCAGGATTGATTTCTTCTGAAGGCTTCCTGGGAAGGATCTGTTCCAGGCCTCACTCCTTGGCTTTAATTTTAATTAATAATTATTCTATTTTTAGAAACATCATCTTCCATCAACCTTATTTCCATTTTCTGCTTAAGAGTCTGTGGAAAAGCAGCTTAAAGCCACTTAATGGCGGCTCCTGTTCATTCAGTGGTCGCAGCAGCAGATCTGCAGGCCGTCTTCAGTGGGGCCAGTGTCTGCCCTCAGAGGATAAAGCACAGGCACCTAAGTGCCTTCACAGCGTCAGAGCCTCAAACAGTGAAGCGGCAAATTCGGAGCTGGAGCAGTCCATTCACCCCGAAATTTCTACTTGTTCACAGCCTTTTCAGCAGCAGCCTGTTTTTAATTTTCTCAGTCTCTTTCAAAGGTCCAGCAGCCCCTCCAGGGTGGTCGGAAGATGGCGCCACGCATGCGCAGAACTTCCGGATCTACAGCGCAGAACAGAACGTGTAATGTGGCGGGAAAATCCTTGGTGGTTGGCCTGGCATAGCCAGCCACCCGAAGTTGCTCCCAAAAGCCATCTGGTTAGTGAAGGATCCAGCAGTGAAGTGGTGGCAATACGAGTGGCTCTACGGGCAGGAGCAGCTTCAGCTCAGCCCAATGGACAGAATTTTTGCAGGCTGATACTGACTTCTGTTTTCAATGGCAGCAATGGCAGACGCTCCCAGCTGAAGCTTCTTTAGATTCTCTTCAGATTTACGAGGTAACTGATACCACTTTGCCCTTTGAAAATGGACCGTTCCATTTGGAGGTTAAGGTTGGTGCCACCTAGGTGCATTCCTACTGCCAGGAATTGGAGGACCTCCTCCTTCATTTGCAGGACATCAAGGCTCCAGACGTTGTGACATTTTCCTTTTAGATTACACCAGAAATCCAGAAAAATGCAGTATGAACCCCTTTCTGGGTAGCACGGAACAGTCTCCCAGGCGTTTAGGGCGCTGATCACAAGATCTTTTCTCTGCATATGTCTGTCTGCATTTCCCTTCTTATAAGGACACCTGTCACGAAGGCTCACTCATATGACTTCATGTTATCTTAATTACTTTTTAAAGTTCTGTGTCCAAAATTACATCATTCTGAAGGACTGGGAGATAGAATTTCAACATATGAATTTGGGAGAGACCCAATTCAGTCTGTAACTATGTATAAACTCATTTATTCTATCAGTAGGTTGATAGGGTAGAGGTGCTTAGTTTTAGAGCTAGCCTTCAACAATAATAGTCGAAAAAGCCTATCTTTGGTACAGAGGGTGCAAAAGAAATCATTCCATAACCCATGGGTTCTTCTTGGGCTGGATAGATAAAACAGCATCAGATGGATTACCAAAGGAAAAGCAATTAATTTAATAACATATGTATGGAGGATTTACATGGTTGTAAATTCTAAAGAGTACTATGAGTACTGAAGTAGACTAGGAATGTTTATACTGCAGTTTGGAACTTGGGGTACCAAAAGCAGAAAGAGGGATACTTCACATGGCAGACAAAGGGGTGGGTGACCTCATCTTTACTGTGAGAGAAAAGATGAGATTTTTAGATCGAGGGAACATGTTTACTGATAAACCTAGAACCAAATGAGATTCTTTACACTATATTCTTCTAGGTATTTTTACTTTGATTAGGAAGGGGTGAAGGACTTGGGCAAAAACAGAAGCTTCTTCTAGCTTTCAGGGTCCTCATTGCTTTTATCCACTCCAAACAATCTATTTTCTTAAATAATGGCACTAGACCTCCTTAAGCTCACAGGTCCTTGACTGACCTCTCGCTCCCATTTCAAGATCACAACAGCTCTCCTCTAGGCATGTTGAAAAAAGCCAATCTGAGCCTTTTGGGGAGACTGACCCCACATTACACAGTCTTTTCACCCATAATTATTTTTTCATTGTGTTGTCACTTCTTTATCTTCATCAGAATCTTCTATCTCACTCTGTCATCAGTGTTATTGTTGGGGAGGAGAAATTTTCTTCCCTTCCCCTTTCACTCTTTTGGCTGGTCTAATAATCAAATTGACACATGACATATCAATAGGAGTAAAGACCAATTTGATCTGGTGATCACAGAAGTCCATGAGACCTGTGGAAATAACCAGAGTATCTTGCTTTTATAACCTTTTTAGACAAAGAAGAATTGAAAAGAAAAAAAAAAGATTCTGGGTTTGTCAGTTAGTAAAGAAGTAATAAAAACTGTTTCCTTCTATTTTGGTGAGGAGAATGCCTTCTACCTTTCTGTTGTAGGAAGGGTACTTTGTCATAGGGAGAACTCATCTCTTGTTTTCAAGGACAGAGTGTTATAGTGTTTTTTGTTTGTTTATATTGTATTTGGTACCAACTATTTCTTAAATAATTCAAAAGAACCAGTATGCTAAAATGGCACACATTTTGGGACAACTTGCCCCAAACCCTGTCACTACCTCTCAAGAAAGAATCTGTCATTAGTCATAACATAGTGGAGTGAGGTTAAGTCAGGGCAATATGCACATTATGTCCTCTCCATAATCAATAATGAAAGGCTTTGTCTCTCCTTAAAGGAAATCAATCTGTTAGTGAGTAGTTCAACATGTGAGGGGTGGGATTAACTTAAGGTCTTTCCTTGCTTTCCCCCTGAAATAACAATATGCAGTCAGGCACTTACTAAATTCATCTCTTTACAAAATTAATCCTTGCAACAATGAGGGCACCCACATCCACACCCCACACTCCTGACCCCTACCAAGGAAAGAGGCAGTAAACTCAAGCAGGAGTGACTGAGGAAGTTTAATAAAGAGACTGTTTGCAAAGGTGTTGGCATGGTTAAAGGAAATCAGCAAGAGATGGAGAAGTATCCCAGGGCAAGCAACAGCAGGAAGCCATTATCGCCTTTAGATCTGAAGGTCAAGAGCAGAGGATTTACCAGAACCTAGACAGAACTGAAGGAGTAGCCAGATCTGTGAGCAAGGGCTCCGTGACAAGGAGCCATAGTTTTGAAGGGAGATAGCCTAGGGAATACTCAGCTTCACTTTCCTCCTGCCCTATGATCTCCTTCTGGAACTCTCAACTGACAGCAAATAGAAGCCAGAGGTTGAGGGAGTTGATGTTGTGTGTAAGATCAGCCTCCAAAAGCTCTGGTCAGGGTGGGAAAGGTCCTCCCCACTCCATGGGTTTCATTTAGTGCTGCATATGAGGAGACTGACTATTCGAGGTCTTAGAACAGTCAACCAATGAGTGCTAACTCACGACTCCCATTTTCTCATTCTCTATTATGAATGGCCAAATGACTAAGAAAAAGCTTCTGTTAGTCACTGTCAATTACTTTGTCTAAAAGTCTTATACATCCTACCACAAGGAGTTTTCATACTGAGCCTTGAACATTTAATTTATTTTATCCCCAGTGTCAAGATGAAGGGAACATTTTCACATCTGTGCAGACTTACGCTGTTTTTGTCTAGCCAATGTTCTCTTTCTTCTTTCTGGTAACAATATCTTAATTTTCCTTTAGGGATCACTTTCCCTCAATAATTACCTCATGTGATTGGAGTAGGGCTTTCCTCACCCCTGAACTACAGGGATCTGCATATGATCAGGGTCAGCCAATCAGATCTCTGCAGATCCTTTGCAGCTGTCAGCTGCACGTTTTCTTAGGAATGGTAGTCACTTAGTCATTGTAAAAAATATTGTTTGTTTGATGAAATAATGCAAAATGAAGGCATGGGTCTGCCTCAGGGATATGTAGCATTAATTTTTAGTTTTTAAAAAATAATAATAGCAAAAAGGTTACTGAGCAATAAAAATATAGCAAAAATATGCTCTTTTTTACACAATGAACAATTTCTAATATGTATGTCAGTAAGTACTTGTTCTCTAATAAAAGTTGAGACTCTTGCCTTTAATATGTAAATCATATGATAGTTATAAAAAATTGAAGTAACATTGGTTTTAACTATTTAGGTTCCTCTTGAATCTTATGTATCTTTAAGTTAAATTCACTATATTCTAAGAATTCCTCCCCTGATTCTGGGAAGGAAGAACAGAATAGTTCCCATTTCATTTTCTATTTGTTTTGATTTTATTCTCTTTCAGGTCATAGCTATATTTTTAAGGCTATTTCCAGGGCAAATAATCAAAGCTGAAAGAGGTATGTACTCTGGCATGTTACTTGAGACTTTGTCCCAAACTAAATAAGTAAAAGGATAAAATGTATTCAATCCTTTGGATGTTTCCAACTGACTTATGGAGAAGACAAAGCAACATCTGCATATTTGGAATTGTTTGGACATAATTGATGCTGTAGATGGGTATCTGTTTATGTGGTTGGGGTTCATCGGAGCTCAAATGGGTGCCCCAATCTATTTGGAAATGTCAGATAAAGTGGTAGAGCACATGTCCTGGGAATGATCAGGAGACCGTGTGATGTATTTTCAGACTTCTGACATTTATTATCAAATTGCCCTTTAGAAGGCCGTATCAGTGTCCACTCCTGCCAGCTGTGGGTAAAAGGGCCCCTTATTTCCTAATCAAACCCAAACATTAAATTTCATTTAATGCTTTTTAAATATCATTTGTGTCTTTTAACTATAATTTAAATATTTTTGCCAATTTGGTAGGATAAAATGTGTGTTATGGTTTGATTCCTTTCTTAGCAGTGAATTCAAACTTTTGTCCTTAAGATGAATTTTGGACCTTTGCCTTTCTTCTTTTGCTGATTTTATTCTTAGGCCTTTTATCTACTTTTTAAATTTGAGTGTTCATCTTTCTGTTAACGACTTGAAAGAAGTTTATATATTGATCACATTGGTTTTTAGCTATCATAAGTTGCAAGTATTTTTCTGCTTTCATTTCACTTTTCTTAGCATTGTTATTATTATTTTTAAAGATTTATTTATTTATTCATACAAGATCTGGGGTAAGGCCAGAGGTGCGGGGTGGTGAGAGGATTGACCAGAGACAGAGTGGGGAGCAGAACAGGCGGATCCACTGAAGTACACTGCTGAGGGGAGCAGCGGGCGAAACAGGAGAGGTCTGCTGCGTCATGTGGGAAGCTCCTTGGCCAGCCATCAAACTCGTGCTGCAGTGGCTGCGGATAGCTTCATATTGCTGAGACTTAACCAGCTGTACCACCAGGGAGACCCCATTTCACTTTTCATTTAAAATGTTTGGTATATGAAAGTGTGAGTTTTTATGAGTTAAGTTTATCAAGGTTTTTCCTTTATGTTTCTTTTTTACTTTGTTCTTATGTTTAAAAATAATTTCTTTACCCCAAGATCAGAGTTTTCCCCACAAATAATTGGCTAATTGTATCTCCTTATTTACTGAAAAATACTTATTTTCCCCACTGACTTGAAATTTTTCCAAAAATGTCTTTATCATTTTTTTTCTAAGAATACAATGAGGAAAATGCCTGAGGAATAACAATGAAGGGACTTATTATCCTTCCAAATAGTTAGGGTATAATTTTCTAATCTAAATTTTCTTCAATTTCTTTTACAATTCTTTCTTTTACACTTAGTTTTGAACCAGAAATTAATTTTGCCATGTCATATGAGGTAAGGCTCTAACTTCTTTTTTTTCTCCCAAATAGTTGGTTAATTATTCCTCATTTACTGACAAATACATATTTCTTCCACTGACTTGAAGTTCTGTGTATTTATCATTTTACTAAATTCCTATGCTATGTGAATTTGCTTCTAGATTGTATTCAGCTTAGCTAGTTGTTACATCTATTTCAGGGCTCAGCCACCTTGTCACTTTATATTCTAGTGCATTAATTGTCTCAGTTATTCTCAACTTTATTATTCCAAAAGAATTTTAGGATCATTTGGATTTCTAAATATGAAAAATCCAGATGGCATTTTGGTTAGAAAACATTGGTTTATAATTTAATTTGGAGATAATTTTTTTAATAACACTGAGTGTTCCCACTTACAGAGAGGCCTTTCCATTTTCAATTTAGACAAGAAATTTAGCTTCTTTGAGACTTAGGGTTCTATTCCTCTAACATGAGGATGAATTACCTGTTCTGTGCAAGTTACTGGCTTTTAATGTATAATGTATGTGTGTGTGTCATGTAAGCTGTCTTTTGGCATATAAATGTGAGTGATTTTCTATTTTCATCATCAAGAACTTCTGCTCTATCTTCTCCATCACAAATGAGCCATCTCTGTTTTCTCTTACCATGAGTGTAATACTCTACCCATTTGCGCATCTTAGCTATTGATATTATTGTTCATTTAACTTTCTGCCAAACCCCATCAGCCTTTGTGAGATTCTTGGCCCTATTCTCAAGTGGTTGTGCATTTATTAATGAGGCTGGTTGTTATTACATATGAACTTATAGCCACCACAGTTTTGTTAAGACAAGAAGTGGTTAAGAAATTAAGGTGGACATTGATTAAAGGTGTAAGATCAATTTTATATCTGCCAAACATCCATTTGACATTTAAAATAAAATGTTTTATGAAAGGTAAGAATTATTAGGCTTTTGGATCCTCCTGGGTTTCAGAAGTAGTGACAGAGAAGTCTGGACATTAAATACAATAATAAATCAAGATCCCAATGGAATTTAGGGGGTGGGAAGGTTGGATAGGTAGAACTTGTGAAAAGTTGACAATGATTATCAGGTTCATTTGGAAAAACAATTAAGTGACAAAAGATACCTTTAAAAAAGGAAAATAAATCTTAGGTGTGTTGGCCAAAATTTAATGTCCACTATTGAGCTATTTAATTACTTTTTTCCCCTTATGCTTTAGATGTTCTGCTTCATCAGGCGTACTGTAATTTCATAAACTTTTAGGGAAGAACCAACCCCCCCCCACACGCACAGTATTTGCTTGTTCCTATTATAAGAATGACATATAGTCATAGTAGAATATTTCAAAAGTGAAGAAAAATACTGAGGAAGAATAATCAGTTGTCACACTAGCAAATCATTTAGCAAATTAATAGTCTGGTGCAATCCAATTTTCCATGTATAGTTTCTATTTTTTTCTTTATAAGTTTTAATGTAAAAATGTAAATATTAAACTCATATTTATATATATAATATATAGAACTTGTTTTTTTCCTCTTGCTGTATCTGGATTGTTTCTCATAATTCCACAAAATCCTTGCCTCATACCTCTGGATATTACACTTTTGAGACTATTGTATTCTATTGGATGTGGTTTTCCTTTGTTTTGGAGGGGGGGGGCTGTACTTAAAAAATGTACATTTAATTTTTTACATAAAAAGGAAAAGCAGGTTTTCAGTTTGTGCCAGTAGGTGTCATCCATGCACACAAAGCACAACCAATAAACCTATGTGCTTTTGACTTAACCTCCATTATAACACCAAATCCCAGTATTGCCTGGTGGCCTATGTGAGCCCCTTCGGTGAAGGGCATTTAGGTTCTAAATAGAAACTGAAGAAGATGCTACTTTTGCCGTTAAGGTATTTACAAGGAAAGAAAAAAAAAAATGAAAGAGCAGTACAGAAGTGGAATGAATTTTACATGATTCAAGTTATAATTCTATATCCTAAAAACATATCAATTACTGTAAAGAGGTTATTAAAATTGTAAAGAGCTTATTAAAATTCTAATCTCTTGTCCAGAAGGTGAGGCATCTTTGAAAAACCACTCAAAGAAAGTCAATGCTGCTATTATGTTTTTCTGAGATTCACCAATATTAATTCTGTATATAAAAACTCAAGATAAGTGCACATGTAATAATGTTTTTAAAATATTAAAATATAAAGTCATGAAAATTTTAAAATGTAGGGCCTCTTTGGTGGTGCAGGGGTTAAGTGCTGCACTGTGGAGCTGTCTGTGGGCAGCTGCGTTGCGAATTTGATGCCCCGCCGGGGAGATTCCCCCATGGCAAGGCAGACCTCTCCTGTCTCACCCGCTGCTCCCCTCAGCAGTGTATTTCTGTCTTTCTGCCTGTTCTGCTCCCCATTCTGTCTCTGGTGAACCCTCTCGCCACCCCATGCCTCTGGCCTGTACCCCAGCTTGTATGCATAAATAACAAAATCTAGGGCCTCCCCGGTGGCGCAGTGGTTGAGCGCTGCACTGTGGAGCTGTCGGCAGCAGCGACACGAGTTTGACGCCCAGCCGGGGAGAATCCCACATGGTGTGGCAGACTTTTCCTGCCTCGCCCGCTGCTCCCCTCAGCAGTGTACTTCTGATCTCCCTGTTCTGCTCCCCACTCTGTCTCTGGTAAACCCTCTCGCCACTCCACGCCTCTGGCCTGTACCCCAGCTTGTATGCATAAATAACAAAATCTAGGGCCTCCCCAGTGGCGCAGTGGTTGAGCGCTGCACTGTGGAGCTGTCGGCAGCGGCGACACGAGTTTGACGCCCGGCCGGGGAGAATCCCACATGGTGTGGCAGACCTTTCCTGCCTCGCCCGCTGCTCCCCTCAGCAGTGTACTTCTGATCTCCCTGTTCTGCTCCCCACTCTGTCTCTGGTGAACCCTCTCGCCACCCCACGCCTCTGGCCTGTACCCCAGCTTGTATGTATAAATAAAATAAAATCTTTAAAAATAAATAAATAAATAACAAAATCTAAAAAAAAAATTAAATGTAATAACTAGATTGGTATCTTGCAACAATTTTAAAGAGCTTTCTCAAATGGCCAACAGATACATGAAAAAATGCTCAACATCACTTATAATCAAGGAAATGCAAATCAAAACCACTATGAGATACCACCTCACACCTGTGAGGATGGCACACATTAAAAATGCAGGCAATAACAAATGCTGGAAAGGATGTGGAGAAAAAGGAACTCTTCTACACTGCTGGTGGGAATGTGAACTGGTCCA
>PVIJ01015741.1:0-35241 GCA_004024925.1 Scalopus aquaticus
CCCCCCCCCCGCTGAGTGTCTCTCTCCTATTTGGTTTCCTTATAGTCCTGTTATAAGTGAAACCATTCGATATTTTTCTCTTTCTTTCTGGCTTATTTCACTGAGTATGATCCCCTCTAATTCCATACATATTGCTGCAAATTGCATGTGTTTATCTTCTTTCCATGCTGAATAGTATTCCATTGTGTATATGTACCACATCTTCTGGATCCAATCATCTATTTTTGGACATCTGGGTTGCTTCCATACCTTTGCTATTGTGAACAGTGCCGAAATGAACGTACGGGTGCATGTATCCTTTTGAATTAGTGTTTTTATGTCCTTTGGGTAGATTCCCAAAAGTGGTATTGCTGGGTCGTATGGAAATTCCATTTTCAGCAGTTTGAGGAACAGCCATACAGCTTTCCATAGTGGGTGGACCAGTTCGCATTCCCACCAGCAGTGTAGAAGAGTTCCTTTTTCTCTACATCCTTTCCAGCATTTGTTGTTGCCTGTATTTTTAATGTGTTCCATCCTCACAGGTGTGAGGTGGTATCTCATTGTGGTTTTGATTTGCATTTCCTTGATTATAAGTGATGTTGAACATTTTTTCATGTACCTGTTGGCCATTTGCTTTTCTTCTTTGGAGAAGTGCCTTTTTAGCTCTTCTGCCCATTTTTGGATCTGATTATTGGCTTTACTTTTGTTGAGTTGTATATACCACACCATCTTGATCTACTCATCTGTTCTGGAGCATTTAGGTTGTTTCCATACCTTGGCTATTGTAAATAGTGCTGCAATAAACACAGGAGTGCAGATTTCCTTTTGAGTAGGTTTTTGTATTCTTTGGGTAGATACCTAGGAGTAGAATTGCTGGATCATTTGGCAGATCCATTTTTAGTCTTTTGACAGCTTTCCAGTTTACCAGTTTACATTCCCACCAGCAGTGTAAAAGGATTCCTTCTTCTCCACACCTTCACCAGCAGTTGTTTGTTTTTTGTTGCTGTTGTTTGATTGATTGTTTGTTTGTTTTAATTGGGCCATTCTTGCAGGTGTGAAGTTGTATCTCATTGCAGTTTTGATTTCCATTTCCCTGACGATGGGTAATGGTGAACATTTTTTCATGGCCATCAGCATGTCTTTTTTGTACAAGTGCCTATTTAGCTCTTCGGCCAATCTTTTGATTGAGTTATTTGTTTTGTTTTTGTTGAGTTGTATGAGCTCTTTGTAGACCTTAAATATCAGTCTCTTGTTCGATGTATGGTGTCTCTTCATTTTGGTTACTGTCTCTTACTTATACAGAAGCTCTTGAGTGGATGCAGTTCCAATTGTTTATATTGTCCTTTGTTTTCATTGCTGCTGGAGACAAGTCCTTAAAGTTGTTTCCGAATTTATGTTTTGGAATGTTTTGTAGGTGTTTTCTTCTATGTATTTTATGGTTTCAGGCCTTACATTCAAGTCTTTTATCTATTTTGAGTTGTTTTTCATGTGTTGTGAGATAATAGTCTAGTTTCATTCTTTGGCATGTGGTACCCTTTATTGAAGAGGGTCTCCTGTCCAATGTATAAACTACACTCTTGTAGTAGATTAGTTGTCAAAAAATGTGTGGGTTCCCTTCTCTGAAGCCTCCTTCAGGCTGAATAATTAACTTCTTCCTCTTAAATTACTCAGTTCAGGTTGCTATTGCAGAAGTGCATAGTCTGGTTTGCTTATAAAGAGCAAACATTTATTTCTCAGCATTCCAGAGACTGGGAAGTCCAAGGTCAAGACACTACCAGATTTGGCATATGGCTGTTTTATTGCTGCATCCTCACAGGGGGGAAAGGGCAAGGGAGCTCTATAGGATCAGTCTTAGGAGGGAATGAGTCCCACTCATGAGGATGAATGGGATTCATACACCCTCATTATCTAATGACTTCCAGTGCTCTACCTCCAAACACCACAACCTTGGGGATTAGGTTTTAACATATGAATTTTGGGAGGACACAAACATTCAGTCTATAGCAGTCCTAGGACACTGCCAAAAAAACATCTCTTATAGTATTTATCTCAGGAAATGTAATATATATTTACACTTCTGTCTCCTACTCAAAGCAGATAGTTTACATTTTTCATTTTAGAACCCAGAACAGTCTGGGACCTCTTCGAAGTATTCCAAAGTTAAATTAATGAAAAATTGCATTTATTCTGAAAACATTTGAAATAATCACATTAACTCTATTTTATCTGATTTTTTTCCTCTTATATCAACATAATTCATCTCATTCTATGATCATCTAAAACAGAAAAGATGTTTAATAGACTGCAGTGTCACCTGACAGTAACTGACAGTAAATTAACAATTCAGCCAGATAACTATAAAGAATGACTCAAAAACTCAATAAAAATACTCAAATTACATAAACTGTGTGGATGTATTCATATGCTTGTGTGTGTGAAAGAAATAGAGGGTAAGAGGAGACAGAAAAAAGAGAGAGGAAGGAGAGGGTTTTGTAAACTAAAAAACAATTTAATCCAATGATAATTGCAAATCTAGTATTAACCTTCTTGTTTATTGTTTTGCTACCTTTGCAAAAGAACAAAAGTAACCATATTTTAAAAAGTCTTTTCAGACTGATACTTGAACTACTCAAGAATGTGTAAAAGGGATAAGACAGATGCTAGGTTCCTTTAAAAAAGGAAAGGAATGTCCAATATAAAAAAAAAATATGGTATTTCTGGGATTCAGTTTGTTCAAACACACCAGGGTGACTTTCCAGGCCTCAGTCCAATTGTTTGATGCATTCAGAAGTTCTGTGCCTACTCATAAAGATGTCTCAGATCAAAGACTTTGAAAATTATTTAGGGGTTTTAGCTGTCCTGAGCACTGCAATGTTGGCCAAAGGGAGGAACTTCTATTCAATATTCAACCTAACAGACCAATGACTATAGTTTTTCTAATTTTAGAAAGTATACACACACACACACACACACACACACACACACACACACGCACACACGCACACACACGCACGTGCACATGTATACACATTTCTGAAGAGAGCAAGTAATCTCAAAGGATTGGAGGAGTCTCTAATTCAGTTCACCATTTGCCTTTAAGTGTTTCCTTTCCTACTCTTATTCTGGGACACCCAAACTCTCCATTAATCACAGGTAAGTAATTATTGCCACTTGGGAAACTTTTTGGCAACAAAACTTAGGTCCTGAAGCATGATGGAATTTGTCTCTCCCGTTAAAAATGATGCTCAAAAGAATCCATTGCTTTAGAGTTATTCACAGGTTGGAATCAAATCTGAAATGCCAAACCCAGAAGAAAGTCCAACCGAAAAACAACTAAAAGTGTTTTCCATGGATGAAATGAAGAAGCAAAGCAAATTCAGCTTGCTCAAAAGGTTACTTAATGTAAACTTAGTTCTTAGACAAGGATGAAATACAAGTTGATAATGACTGATGTGCCTTTACCAGTTTCAGTTAAAGCCCTCCAAGAAATACTATCAAATGGAAAGTCTCAAAATTTGATCTATCGCAACTTATAAACATTGAGAGTATTGCCATTGCTGAAAATGGACAAAAACATGAATCTATATTTGGAAAACACATTTAGTATATTCACTAAGTCACTCATAGTTCTATCAGTGACTACTAAGGGAGTCTACCATTCTGAGTAATAAAGAATGTCATTTACATACACAAGTTTGTGAAATGGGTAAAAAAAAATCTGTCGGTAAAAAAAATTCATTCTGTGGTTACAAAAATGTATTTCAGAAAACATGCATAAAATTTATTTTAGAAAAAATCAGCTAATTTCCAGATTTAAATAAATTAAAACAAATACCTATTAAGGAAAGTTAGTAACCCATCATACTTTAAGCCAGTGTGATACACTCTTCTGTGCAGAAGTTTCCATGAAGAGACCCATACACAGAAAGGAGACATTTTAATATTTGTTTTCATGTTGATCTTCTAGACAGAAGTCATACATATATAGTCATAATGTTGTTTGCATTTGCTAACTATTAAATTTAAAATTACTATTTTAGCAATGTATTGCATATAATGTTTTATGAGTACAAATGGAGAGACTTCTACTCTGATGATAATGAAAAATGAATGAGATGCTATTACCCAATAGAACAAAAGAGCAAACAGAATGAAAAGAACTTTTGGGAAATAACTACAGGAGATATGAAAAATTCAAATAAGAGCTAAAAGATAAAATTAAAGAAAACTCCCAGAAAGTGGAAGTAAAAAATCAGAGTTGGGAAATAGAAAATATAACTTAAGAGAGGCTATATCATGAACATGCAATAAGGAATTAATACAAGCTCCAGAAAGGTAGTATGTGGAAAATAAAATAGAGGAAATTGTCAAAGAAATAATAAAATATTTCCCAGAACTAAGGGACATTAGTTTGCAGATTAAGAGATCATAGCACAAGTCAGGACAATAAATGAAAATAAACCCATGCATATGTATATTGTAATGAAATTTCATAGCAGTGAAAAAAGAGGTATTCCTAAAATCTTTCAGAGCATTAAAATAAGTAATACACAAAGTATTGGATAACAGAATGGCAGTGGATTTCCTGACAGAACCCTAGACCGCAGAAAATAATGAATCAATGTCTTCAAATTCTAACAGAATATTCACTCCCATCTAGAATTATATACCCAGGCATACTATTAATCATCCCTGTAGCTAGAATATACACATTTTTGCATATGTAAAGACTTAAATGATTTTTATACCACGCAATGTTGCAAAGGAAGCTATTGAAGAGGATGCTCCACTACAGTGAGGAAGTAAATCAGGAAAGAGGAATACATGCGGTTCAAGAAACCAGAAAAGAGAGAGACACAGTAGAGAGGAAAAGTTAATCCCTGAGAAAATGATGAAGGGAGATCCTAGAACATCTATTCTCTCATATCCTGGGCACAACCAGTCCAGAGCTTACAAAGAGGGCATTAAGAGTAATCATTCTAAAAAGTGAAAGTTGAATTTTATAGATTATCTGATACACTGTAACATAGTCAAGAAAGGTATATTCTGGAGAAGAATCTGAAGATAAATTAAGAGAGATACAAAGTGAGCAAATAAAAAAATAGATAATTATGAAATCCAGAGACAGCAAGAAGTTATTCAAAGCAGAAAAATCTTATCAGTACACTATATGATTCAGCTGTGGATAATAATGTATAACTAACTGAATATTTACCTAACCAAAATCTATGTCTCAGTTAGGATGTCAGCAAGGAAGAATTAGTGTGTGCAGTAGAGGAAAAGCCAGAGAGTTAACTCCTTATTCTTCACAAAGTTAGGAAGTCAACAGATCACTATAAAAGTGAAAAACCAAGAAATAGCAGGCTATGTCTGTTACCTGGACATATATTAGAATAAAATGAAAAGGTTAAACACAATTGCCTTTGAAGAATGGGGATTAGGGAGGGAAGGAATAAAAACAGAGGCTTGTTATTTTTATAAATAGCTTCATTTAACTTTTTCCAAATGCAATTCTTGAAGTAATATATACTGACAGGGAAAGGCCGCCAACATATATTCTTTTTTTATTGCTGCATAATTGACAATATGCATCAATAATTTTGCCTATGAAACCCAGGCTGTACATGACATTCTTGTGGCTTATTTAAAAGTAGAAATCTGTACCTCTTGATTCTGTTCTCTCATGCCTGTAAGGGAGTGTACCCTTCAAGGGAGAGAACATACTGTAAACTGCCCCCTTACTCTTAAGAGGCCAGATGAAATGGACTGTGTTTTTCTGTTTCTAGGTCATTGACCTTTGTGTGGCAGGTCAGGCACATGGGCCCCACTGTTTCAGCATTTCTGCATGTAGAAATGGGGTACCTCATGAGACTTCAGTGAGTAAGGAGGAGGACACTATCTTAACCTACTTAGGCTGCCACAACTAACACCACAGGTTGGGTGCCTTCAACAACAGAAATTTATTTTCTCACAGTTCTGGAGGCTGAGAACAGCCAAGATGGCTCTGGTGAGAATTCTTCCTTCCTCCCAGAATGCTACTTTCCTGTCGTATTTCCACATGATCTTTTCTTTGTGTGTAAGTAGGGAGAGAGGAAAAGAAAGAGGGAGGAAGAGAGAGAGAGTTTTGTTTTCCTCTTCTTTTATGGGCATTAATCCCCTTATGAGGGTCCTTTTCTCAGGACACTGTCTCAACCTAATTATCTTCCAAAGGTCCTATAGGGGTTTTAACATGTGAATTTGGTTGTAGGGGGCACATTCAGGCCATAATATATGCATTTAAGCCTGGGCCTTACCTCCAGCATGGTTAGCTCTCCATAACTGGAAAGTAATAATAACTGGAAAATATTTTGTTCCTCATCCAGTCAACTACTGAAGGAGTATGCCCTCCTTCAGTTCAGAACCCCAAAGAGTTTGCATGGGAAAAGTTAAGTTCTAAATCTTCAAGTACAGTTTGTAGGAACACCCAGCTGATCCCATACTACTATCCTAAGGTCCTAGAAAAGCAGCTGGAGTTTTCCATTCTCCTATACCAACAATTGGTAGGTATATGTTCCAAATATGACACAGGTTATTATGCTAAGGACTGTATGAAACTAAAAAGGAAGACATTCTCCTAGGTCACAAAATAGGAGTGCATTAAAATATTTAAAGCGGTTGAGGCATAGGCAATGATTTATAAATCAGTATGGAAGTATTTGAATATATTAGCAAAATGCATGTTAACAGGAGTGCATTCCAGCTAAAATTTACCTTGCACTGAAGTGCTTAGGAAGGGTTTTGCCACATATGCATTATGGATTCAGGAATGCAAAAGATATGAAAGCAAAGCCAAGGTCTGACTTTCCACTCCCCTCCCCCATCCACCTCACTTTCCCTTTTCTGTGCTGAACTTTGGAGTCCTCAATCTGGGGAGGCCCAGCCACAGAGGGTTGTCTTGCCTAGAACTGGAGCTCAGGGTTAGTTACAAACCTGAATCAGCCTTCCCTGCAGACAGGCTCTGGCTTGGGAAATAGAGAAGTGAAAGAAAAAAAGGTCCCTTTACTCTGCTGGAGACAGGGAGAATTCAAGCATAGTGAAGAGGAGGCTCTTCATTCAAGCTGCCTCAAATTACATTTGTCCACACATGCATGCAAAATGCTGCTTAAAAAAAATAAATGAGGTTAATTTCTCTTTATGGGTTCCCTTTCATCTTAGGGTTTCAAAGCACTTTGCCACAAGAGCCCCATCTTCACCTAAATATATGTATTTAATCTAAATATAAATTGAGGGCCCTAAGGGTTAAAGTTTGGTAAAACCTTTGAACTTTTGAAAGAAAAAGCACCAAAAACTTATTTTAT
Organism: Scalopus aquaticus; assembly: GCA_004024925.1. NCBI lineage: Eukaryota > Metazoa > Chordata > Mammalia > Eulipotyphla > Talpidae > Scalopus > Scalopus aquaticus. Next base: position 7,317 of record PVIJ01015741.1, read on the forward strand.
CATTATAAGATCCCAGTGGCCAACCGAGGACCACACAGCCAGAAAACTCCAGTTCTGACGAAAGGCCACGCCCCCGCTCAGATGACACGCTTGCTAATTAAAATCACAATTAAAACCATCAGGAGGGGGATGGAAAGTGGTGACTAAACCGCCCTTATCCCAGAAACTGAGACACTCACCACTGACTCACACAGGATGGATGCATCAGATTTTCTCCAATAAGCATTTGGAGAAATGAAAAGAAATTCTAGTCCCGGCCGCCCTCTGTGTCCTGACCCAGTAAACTCTGGATCAGTGACGCAGCCGGTCTGGCTGCCACCTCAGCCGAGTCTCAGCGCGGGAAGAGCCAGCCTGGCCTGCGGATGGGAATGTTGTTCGTATTTGCATTTTTCAGCAAAGGAAAGTCTCAAAATCTCCCTAATTCCAGCATGTGAGTCATTAGTGGGTGTTTGTTTTTTGGGTTCTGGGTTTGAGTCACCACTCTTCCTGCTGCTGGTCTTCTCATTCCAGGGGAAATGGCTACGAAGAGTTTGAGAAATGTCTGTGAAGCTTAAAAGTGGGCACGTGGAAGTCGGTCAGTGGGCAGCTGTGTTAGCAGTTCATTATAAAGATCATGCTTTTTTTCTGTAAACAAGTACAAAGCATTTATAAGTAAGCGGGAAGGAGGAAGGGGAGGAGGATTAAGTCTACAAAGGATGTGCTTGAGGTAAACGGAAGTAGAGTCTAGTCAGAGTAAAAATAGCCAACTGCCTGTTTGTCAGTTCAGTAGGGATGGGGCTGCTGAAGAAGAGACTCTGAGACCGAGTGTGCAGGCCCAGTCCTCACTGGCCACAGGAGTGGGGGGGGGGGGGGAGATCAGTATCACAGACCAATTCTGCACCTGAAAGACCATCTTGGCTTTGAAAGGTATCTCCCTACGCCCCTCCCATTAGTTCTATATCTAACATCGTTTATTGTTGGAAAGGTATAAAGACCACCCAGAGTTCTACAACAGAGAAGTTTCTCCAAGATTTCAATGCTGTGCCGGGACCAGGTGTCCAAAACAAATCCCAGTTTGAAAATCAGTATGACAGTTTGGGCTAACCCAGCAATCAATTTTTATTTCCGTGACACTGCCAATCATAAGATGAATGAAAAAAAAAAGTGATCAAAAAACAAAAAGCCAGATTTTGAGCTCATGAACAGCTCAACTGGATTTGATCCAGGGGAGACATTTGACCACTGGGTCCAGTTTCCCATTTAGAAAGCAGAGAATGCAAATGAGAAAAGCTGCAACTTTTCCACTGGTTTGAAAGTAGAAATCAAAGCTCGACCTTTTGCATGTAGTAGGAAGCTGGATATAATGTTTCATGTCTAGTATATGTAATTAAAAGATAACTGGATGCCCACTCCATGTCTGTCACCATATTAGGGCCCCCGCGCCACCATCTAAACAGCCCCCGCGCCACCATCTAAAATGTGAGACAACCTACACAAATCCTTGGCAGAAGTGTTAAGATAATGAAAACTAGCTCTGCTGTCATTCTAGGCTTAGTCACAAAGGAAGGAAGAAGTAGTACTTGATTCAAAACATTCTAATTTGGAGGAGACAAAATCATAATGCACATCACCAAATGGAAAACAAAGATTTTAAACCTAGAGCTCTTCTCCCGGGGCCCTGACTGTTGAAAGTAAAACTACCTCATTGTTTACAGATTATTTTTTGCATTAATATCTCAGTTTCTTGTTTTTAAAGATAATTATCTGTAGATATCATAGAACTTCCTGAACTATGTGTTTGCTATCGGCACATATATTTGAAAGATGCCCCAAAACAAAGGGGCATGCTTCATTAACCCACTGTTTGTGACACAGTTTGAAACATTCTCTCAAAAAAAAAAAAAATACATAAAAGGAGACCGGGGTTTTGACTCTGATAACATCATTAAACTTTTTCAGAATAATTTGCTCTTAATCTACCCATACTTGGGTGCCATTTCTTGAAAAAAATGACTGATGAGATCTTTTTAGATCTCAGGACAAACCATCACTTGCTTCCATGCCAACATGGAACAACAAATATCCAAGAAGCCGACTCCCAGGGAATATAGATTTTCTGTTACCCTGATTCTTTAGCCATAGTTATCAATGTAAGGTCACTTTAGCTACCTGACCCAAATCAGATCAATTGGAGTGCTACCTTGGAATTTTTCGAACTGAAACATGACAAAGAGCCCCACAATCTCTTGTATAAGAGCATGGAGTGTGAAATTTGAAGGAATATAGAGAAAGCCAAGCTTCAGGAAAAAAAAAAAAAAAAAAGACGTTTATACCTTGAGAGTGAGAAAGAGAAAGTGCTGGCTGCATTTGAGCTTTGGGTTCTATTCATTTCACTTGTCTTAATGCATAAGATAAACCAGAATCTTTCTAAAAATTATCACTACCACTCTTGTTTTGTTTTGGCTAAACTACTTATTTCCTGAGCCTCCCTGGTAGCACAGGGGTTAAGACTCAGCAATATGAAGCTATCCACAGCCACTGCAGCAGGAATTTGATCCCCAGCCACGGAGCTAACCTACATGGTGCAGCAGACCTCTCCTTTCTCACCCACTGCTCCCCTCAGCAGTGTATTTCAGTGGATCTACTTGTTCTGCTCCCCACTCTGTCTCTGGTGAATCCTCTCACCTCCCCCCACACACCTCTGGCCTACACCCCAGCTCTTGTATGCATAAATAAATAAGTCTTTAAAAAATAAAAAATGAAAAATAAAATGTCTCTAAAAAAATAAACTACTTATTTTCTAACACACCGCAAAATATATATAATTGATCCAGTTGATTGTGAAAAAAATGAATCAAGGTTGCAATGTTTTTCTTAAAGAAAATTTGACCCAAGGGATGACAGACATATTAATATTGTTAAGAATCTGGAAATCACACTTGTAGGGTATACCACCCAAGTGATGCTATATGGCTTTAAGATCAGCGAATGCCATCTTTACACTTCTAGGAACTTAAAGTCTCATCTGGGACATAACCGGCTTTGTTTTCCCAGGCTAATGCTTCTTTTTTTACTGTGTATTATCTACCCACTACTAGGGCACCATTCACACAAGGCAGGGATATTGATATATCCAAACACCCAGGTCAGTTCTTTTCGTAATAGGTTCTTGCGAAAATTTTACACTTTGTCTGTGTCCTAATGCTTTTAGATATGTTAACTATTTAAGCTTGAAGATAGAAGGAACAATGAATTTAGAAGAAGGAAAGATAGGCACTAAGATACCTGGGACAAAAATCAAGCTTAAAGGTCAAAAAAGAATGATTTTTAAATTTAAAGATTTGGAAAACATTTGCTACAACTTTGTTTCAACAACTGTTCAACAAATGAATGGCACTTATCTCTCTCCATCTTACCCTTACTCAATCTCTATTTTACTTACTGCTGATTAAACCATTATACATTCTTTCCTTTCTTTAGTAAGAGGACCCCTTAATTTTTAGCTAAGCAAGTGGCAGCCCAACTAAGAATCACATTTTCTAGGCTCCCTTGCAGCTATGTAAGACCATGTGACTAAGTTGACCAATAGTATGTTGCAGAAGTGATGCATTTCACTTTTGAATTACGCCTTTGAAAGGCGTGAGCATGCTCACTCCTTAGCCCCCTTTAATTTCCCATTGACTGTGATGCAAATATGGTGGTAGAACCTGTACTAGTCATCTTAGATTGCCAAATGCCAATGTAAGGCTGCCAAGGATGGTACATAGTACAAGAATATAGAAGGAGTTAAGGTTTGTGATTCCACAGAACTAACCCTAAACAGCTAACATTTTGACAGTTAATATAAAGATAAAATAATCAGCTATTTTATTTAGTACACTGTTATGTCTAGGTATTTATTATTATAGCTGAACTTGTATATAACTAGTACATTGACACAATCAAATTAATCTGGCCTGGAATTTTTCCTGTCTTTGGTTGGCTCATAAACATCTATGTCTTTCAGGTTTTTAACAACTTCATTTTATGTACGCTATCATACTTCCCATACCTATGTGCAGACTATATTAACTATGAAATCCTGGTCCTCATTCCTGTTATGGAGTACCAGGCTTCAATAATTATTATTATGTGCATAAGTTATTTGGCACTCACATACTACCACAGACTGCTCCTCACTGTCATTGGGTGGCATAGTCCTTCATAACTATTGGCCAATATTAATATGCAAAGATACAAAACAAAAAGAGAGTCTTTGATAAGTACCAGATGAATGACAGAGGTGAATGCATAATGGGAGTTCCCGGCAAGGAAAGGATCAGCTCAGCAAGAGTTGGACCTTGTTCTAGGTATCCTGATGCAGACAGCAAATTCTTACTAGAAGGAAAGAAGAATGAGCTAGTACTTTGTGGAGATAGAGAGACTGCCTCAACTCATTAGGGAGTTGAGCCACTAGGGAACACAAAACAGTACTGGAGGACAAGGGATCATACTCAGACTTCAGGTGGAAGGCACTTGATTCTGGTCACACAGGCACTTGTTTCTCGTTGAAGTGACTATAGAAATGAAACCTATGAAAGAGAGAGGCTGAGGCTATCTTGATCTTTTGCTTGATTCCTGCCAAGATTCTTGAGGCATGGGATGGTAAAAGGATGGTAGGTAGTATAAGAATATAGAAGGAGTTAAGGTTATTGTATAAATTATATAAGTAGATAAAAGCCAGGTAGTAGAAAAGAGAAGTAAATAGGACTTCATAGAAAAGGAGGCTTAACTGAGATCCTGAATTAAGGGCATACATTAAGAAACAGATTTTTCTGGAGTTTGAAGGTGGGAAGTCAAATGGGCAGCATGAACAGTAGGCTAGAGTCAGGGAAATGCATACTTTGGATTATCAGCATTGACAGTTAATGTAGGAATGTTAAAGGGCAGGGAGAGAGGCACCCCAGAATCCCCAAACCTGTCCTAAATAGGTTCTGCTATCTGCTGCATCAAGACAAAACATATAAGACCTTTATTGAAAAGGAACTTTAATACAAGTAGTGCACAATACAGAAAAGACAAAGAATATAGTTTTCAAATCAAGCACGCAAAGTTACCCATCCCCTCATGGGTAAAAGTCCACCCAAATGGGATTGGCCCAAAGCAAGGCCTGAAAACCTGCCCCAAGTCTAATGCACCTTCCGGGAGGGACCCATAGAAAAGGGTCAAAAACAGTCAGACAAGTCTGGGGAAAAAAAGCAAAATCAAAATCAAGATAAAAGCTGCCATTGTTAACCTCCCCATGGGTCTCTCACCCACATCTGTGTCAACCAGTCCAGGACTAAGAAGCCAGTGCAGCTTCTTCACAGGTTTCTCTGCTCCTTGTGCCTCCTCTAGATCACCTTCTGGCTCTCCATCCTGCTTCCTTCCTTCTCCAGTCTCCTCTCCAGCTTCTTCTCCCTCTCTGCTCAGCTCTACCCTCCCTTGGGTAGGGCAGGGAACCTGGAACTTCCCCTTTTCCTGGGGACCACCCTGTTACAATTATAAAGTACAAATAATTTTTATATATAACAATAAAAGTATAGACTCCACCAGGAAAGTTACAAATTTCCTGTGTCTCATAATAAATATTAATTTTTTATGTTCAAAGGTAAGAATTCAGAAATAATAAGTAAAACCTGTCCCTTGTATAGTTAGCTGTACACCCTGTGCATGGTCAACAGTGTATTTGATCTTGAGGACCACAAGACTGTATCCAAAACCCTGGGGCTAGATGTCAGAATTAAGAATTATCTTGGGTTTTGGGAAAAGTAATACAGTGTATGTACTGTATATTATTTACACTGTTAATGGACTCTGGGATAGCACTCTGTACCAAAATACATTAACATTTCTGCAATAAAGCATGTGAATATTTATGCTCGGTGGCCAAAGACTATAAATAGCCTCATGTCAGTTCAGGTAAGATTTTTATTTCAAATGAATTCAGCTTCTGCTGCCAAATGCACTACAAAAACTGTTTGTAGAGCTTTCTAGATCTTGGAAATGCAGATGAGGGTTAGTGGGTTTATAGTTCCTGTTTCCAGGGTTGGCCATTCTTACTCACATTCTGCAGTGAACTCAAGACAACAGTGAGAGAGGGAAGCTTGGGGAAGAGTACCCTGTGATATACCGGGGAGGTTAAGAGAAGGGCTTAAGATTTGGCCTTGTAATTGCCTTCCACACCCTTTGGCTCAGATAACAGGCATAAGTAAACCTAGAAAATGAATCAGAACTAAGGTGGAGGAAACAAAAATCCCCACCAAACTCTCTTGGAATTACTCCTTCAGGCACTCTAGCACACCCACGGAAACTTCCTCATAAGGCATCTTAGTGATGGCTGCAAGCACTGCTGCTATGTATTAGGAAAAACCATCCAGGTCTTGAAGGAGTATTTATGTCTGTCAATGGAGCAGCTGGTTGTACTTAAGCTTATGGAAAGAGCTTCTTTCCTGTAGACACTGCATGTCTATAACATCCGATCACTGGTAAACTATTTCGAAGCATTATCTTCAAACACATACATTAATATAATGAATCTAGTTCTATAAGACTATCACACACACAGATAACTCCCCACCCTGCTGTTTTCTCAGCATATCTAGTCATGCTCTCAACTCTGCTGAGGTCTTAAAATATACTGAGAGGCCCTCTTGGCATTTTATGACACCATCTTGGAGATTTTCAGATCTGTGACCACAGTAGGAACATTGTTTACTTTAAACTTGTTTTATTTCTTTAAAGATTGCAATTTGACAGTGACTGGATGTTGCTCCTGTTGAGGTAAAGGAGGTTTTTTTGTGCCCACAGAGGCCCTTGGCATTGGCAGGGTTTTCTCATCTATCTTGGAATAATTCTACCTTCCAGGGACAAAAATCTTAACTGGTTCCTCCAATTAGAAGGGAACTTGCTTACTTCTGGGTTTTTTTTTTTGTTTTTTTTTTTAAAAGATTTATTTTTTATTTATACATACAAGCTGGGGCACAGGCCAGAGGCGTGGGGCGGCGAGAGGGTTCACCAGAGATGGAGTGGGAAGCAGAACAGGCAGATCAGAAATACACTGCTGAGGGGAGCAGCGGGCGAGGCAGGAGAGGTCTGCCCCACCATGTGGGATTCTCCTCGGCTGGGTGCCGGATGTCTAACTGCCGACAGCTCCACAGCACAGCGCTTAACCGCTGCGCCACCGGGGAGGCCTTACTTCTGGGTTCTTACTGATCTTTTCCTAAACCTCTTAAGTAGCCTCAATTACTTGCCAAGTTCTATTATATCCCTAAATAAGATTGTTTTTTCTGGAAAGCAACTTCCCCTAGGCTAAAACTTTAAATGGAAGTAAATACTTAATAATGTTTTTACTTAATGAATAATTTTGGACTGAATTTTCTTAGTGGCAATTTAGATTTAAATTTCTAGTAATCAGTTATTTTTGTATCTTATATTAGATGCTCAACAAACATTAAATCGTGTAACTAATTACATTTTTAAGATTTTTTTTCATGTTGCCATTATTGCTTGTTATTAATTTTGTGCACTTAAGCTCATGAGTATTTGCTTTAGTTCACTGAGAAAATAAATTCTATCTTAAAAAGGATCTCTAACAAGTTATTGGTGAAACTAAATATGAAAGATATATTTATTAGAAATGATATTGCTCATTAATTACTCAACATCAGTCATTGAAGATTGTGCAATAGTCAAAGTAAAATTTTAAAGCCGGGTACTCCAAAAAGAGTCAGCAAATTTGGTTGTGAATGAAATATGTGAAAGAATTAGCCATTTTCAGGATCATAGCAATCCCTAGGAACTTAAGGAAACACAGTGCTCAGATTGATAAAAGAATGCAAGTTATACTGGTTCACATTAAGGCAGAGCATTGAAATGCTGAAATTCAAGCAAGAAACCTACATTATCTCCATTGTTCAAAGAAAAAGTAAAAGAAACAATTTATCTCCCAGTAACATGACTGTTATGACTAAGTCACTATAGTGACACGGTAAGATGTAAATATTCTAAGACTTGAGTTCGTTAAAATTAATACAGTTATTTCTGAGATATGAAGAAAGAGGTATTTAATTAGTAAGCAATAGTGCCAGATAAAATATAGGGTTTCCTGTTAAATTTGAATTTCAGATAAACAAATAAATCATTTTTTAATCTAAGTGTATTCCAAATATTTCATAGAGTTGGGACTGGTATCTCAGTTCTGCCACCTTCTGATGTCAGGATTCATTCATTCATTCACTGATTCAATGTTGATGTATTAATGGACTTACTCTGTGCTAAGCACTATGTACACCACACAGTGGTAAGCAAAACAAATATCATCTTTTCCTCATCGTTCCTGGAGTTCAGTAGGCTGACTAAGACAAGTAAAAGGTCAGTCACAATATGTGATAAATGCCTGCTACACAGTTTATTCATTAGAGGTTTAATTAACCGAAATATGTTTCCAATGGAAGTGGTATCTAGATTAGCCCAAAGGCAAATTAGTGGAGGGAGGTTCTAATCAGAACCTAATTACCACAAGGGGGAAGCCTGAGGGACAACAGGCAGCAGGAAAACACTTGAAAAAAAGAAATCTCCAGTATATAGTGTGTTGAAACCATATACCAGAGAAGTAGGCAGTGGACAGATGACGAAGGGCCTAGTTTAAGCCACTGAATGGTCCATATGGTAAAGTGATTTCGCTGTCTCTGTAAATTAGAAAGTTTATTCTGGCAGTAGAGGGGAGAATGAGCTGGCACTGAGGACAGTGCTATTGTGGGTTTGGGTATGAGGATGGAGAGAAGCAGACAGATGCAAGAGTTGTTCAGGTCACTCCAAAACTGGAGTCTTTAAGCCTCTCTTGCCTTTGCTTTGATGTTGTATATTATATAACAAGATCCTTTGCAAAGCAGTTTTGTCTCAGCCAGGGCAGTGCTGTCATGCCAACTCAACCAGGAAGAAAATGGGTGTCTAATAAGTGGATGGTAAACCAGATGAGTGTAGTTACTTGTCTTAACATGTTTAGTATGGTGTACTTAATTAACCCAGAGTGCGGTTTTGACTGACCTGGAGTTACAGGAGAACCAGCCAAGAATGGACACTTTGCCTTCTTAGCTGCCTAAGAACAGCAATTACACAACCAATATGTGTAGACAGCTCTTATTAGTAAGGAGTATGTTTCTGCATTTCATCAAACAAAAACACAATGAAAGAAAGAATTCAAAAAGGAAGCCAAAAAGAGAAGTCAATAATATGCAAAGAATCAACACCAGGGATAAGCATGGGTAAATGGGAAAGGAAAGAAGCAAGTAATGTTGCAACCAAAATAAGCAAAAAGTCACAGGTACTCTTTTTTGACAGCTGACTATGTGCTATAACGACTTTAGTATAGTATATATGTTATTCCATTTAATTCTCAAAATGCACTAAGGAATTAATCCTTGTTCTTATTTTCTAGATGAAGAAAATTGTGGTTCAACATGTTTAAGTAACTCTCCCAAGATCACACAGCATGTGAGTGTTGGAACAAATATTTGCAACCCCCGGTTTGTCTGTGTTGCTCAGAGTCTCTGGTGTGGCCTGAAGGCAAAAAAACATCGGTATTTCTGAAGCAGCTCCTTTCCATGCTGAGCAGAAAAGCAAGGACAATTCATAGGCATTATCAAGTTCATGGAATGCTAGGCCCTTCCTACTAGGAGGTTCAAAAGCATCCGTGCATAGAGTTGACAAAGATATTGGAGACAAGTTCTATGGTTTCTGGAGAAATTACTCAAGATTCAGAATAGCCACTTATTCTTAGTTTTACTGATTGAGATGAAGATAGATGATTTGGCCAGAAAAACAAATTGTTGATGGTTGATTTCTGAATCTTTAGTTAACACAAACATTCATTGGGAGCCAGCACTATGTCCACCAAGATCAAGTCATATCAGATTAATCTCATGTTCATCTTACATGTATGCTATTCTGCTATACTAGATCAGGGGCATGCCATAGTATACTCCATCTTAATTTCATCAAGGTTCTTGGAAAAATGCTTTATGACATTACTGTGAACCATGGTTATTCGAGACCACTGAGAATGGTATTGGAATGCTAGTTTCAGAGTCTCATGCTCTACCAACTGAGCTTGAATGTTAGTTCAATTGAATAGAGGTATGTACAGCAGGTTAAACAATCACATCCTAAAAGGATAAATGTTGACACTAGTGATATACTCTAAGGCATTCTCACACTTGTCTTTTTCAATATATATTTGATGATTTGGGGAATGTGGTTTTCCTTCTGAGCCTCAGCTTCACAATAAAATGATTGCTGGAAAGCTTCAAGTTGATGTCCAAAACAAATCCACCTTAAATGTCCAAAACTGACTTTATTATCCTTTATCTCAGACTTGTGTCTCTGTACTCTTCCTCAGTTTGATTAATGGACTGCCTTACTGGTCAAGACTCTTAACTACAAGTGCCCAAACTCAACGTGAACTAACCTAGGAAATGAAGGGAATGTACTGTCTCAGGAAATCCAAGGAAAGAGATATCAGATTGGAGCAGGGACAGGGATGCAAGTGGACCAGGAACAACCAGAGTCAGGGTAACACAGCTTTTCAGGACTCCCTTATCTGTTTTTCCTTGCCTGTTAGCTTTATTTTCTTTTGTTTCAGACTGACTTCTTCTATAAGGTGGAAAACATGGCTGCCAGATTCATCATTTTTATCTGAAAAATTTATCTTAATCAGTACTGGCTGCTATAACAAAAATTCCATAGACGGGGTAGCAGACTCTGAGGGAAAACTCACTCACACTTTCGGAAGCTGGGAAGTCCAAAATGCAGGTACTGGCAGCTGAGATATCTGAGGGGGACCTACTTCATGGGTTGCAGACAGTCATCTTGTATCCTCATGGGCTGGGAGAGACAGCATATTCCTTGTGTCGTTTCTTACAAGGGCATTAACACCATTAATGAGAGCTCCGTTCTCATGACCTAAAATTGTCTCCCAAAGTCCCCTTCTACAAATACCATCACATTGGAGATGAAGGTTCAACATATGAATTTTGGGGAAACACAAACATTCAGACCATAGCAAACTTCTAAAACGGGACTGATTGAAGTTTGCTTTGGTGTCAAATTCAATATTCTGGACAAGAACTCTGATTGGCATGGTTTGAATCAGTTGATTTCCTCTGTATCTACCACCTGCTACTTCTTCTTAAACACAAATCTGGTCATAGTTCCAAGATTCTCCATTCCTCAAAGAATAGTGTTTCCAACCTCACATATAATAAAATGTTCTACGTAAGCTTTCACTTCCTTTGACAACTAATTTATTCATATTTCAGGATTTCATCTTGCTTCTTCTAGAAATTCACCCAGGAATCTCACCCGGGAATCTCACCCAGAAAATTCAAGGAGCCTGTGCTTGAATTGTGTAGCGCTTCAGAAGATAACAGTTCTAAAGACCTCCTTCTTCAACTGTTGATGTGGACCTGATCTTACACAGAACCTAAGAAAGTAGTGGATGGAAGAGACACACTAGCCCACCTTTCCTTTGTGTGTAGATGAGACACTCAGCAGTGAGCAAAAGAAAGCTACTGCATTCATGTGCTGATAAACAAGAGTCTGATCTTCTGATTCCCACCTCAATGGCCCAAATCAGAGAGAAGTGAAAACAGATCTTACAAATAGGAGAGCCAAGAGAGGAGGAAGGGAAAACAGCCACAGGAAGAAAAAATCCAGAAAAGGAGAAGGAAGGGCCTTTATTTCCCCAAAATATCTCCTACCCCCAAATTTAAAAGTACATGAGAAAAGCTCCTGAAGACTGGGGAGAACAGCAAGCAGTCACACACAGGAAGTAGAGACACAGAAAAGAAAAGGAGCAATGGGGAGCTTAAGAAATCATCTTCTCAGAAAAGGGGTGGGTCTCCAGGGCCAGCAATAAAGAGCCCAGATGGTTTTAATGACCAAACTTTGCCTCTTTCCTTTCATCTGACTGCAACAGGAACTGTCACCAGTGAAGGACCATATCCTGTCAGTGGTCTGCCTCAAAAGCTCCCACTGGTGCTTTGGAAGCTTTTCACTGGGGTTGGGATACTTTTCCATTTTCCAGACCTCACACCCAGAAGCCTGCTTACTCACCCCCAGGACTGTTCAGGACTCTGGAATCCATAGGGTGAGTAATTCTCAGTCTTAGAAGTTTCTTTTTGTCCTGTCCGTCATTCACTTTAGAATGTAATTCATGTTGAGATATGCTTTCTAGATTAGCTCAACCTCCTTGGTAAAGAATAGAATGGTTGACTTTTGTGAGAAATACAAAAATACCAATCATTGTGTGGATCAAAGGAATGCTTTGAATATATCTGACTTGAAGGAAAACAAGTGGTATAATTCATCAAGAAGTAATTCTCTTCTCTTTTTGGTTGCTCACCCCTCAAAAATTGAAAGATCATGAGATACCAATGTTGGAGTTACCAACAATACTGAAACACTCATAAAATTTCTACCCCACAACAACAAAGCAGAAAGTAACTCTAGGGGTTCTGAAGTGAATCATGGACCTTCCATAGTCCCACCCAAACTCCTTTTCTACACTTCAGCTAATACCAGTATCATGAGATCCCAGACTGTGTTCTTTTTGTTACTTTGGAAAGAATGACTAATCCCCGTATACTATTCTTGGACTCTGTTATTTTGGCCAACTTAGGAAGAATGGACTAATACTAATAATATCCATCGTTTACAGCACGTTCACAGTTTACAAAGCCTTTTTCCATTTAATACTTCACAGCAGTTCTCAGATGAAGTAACATGCTCTGGTTCACCCGTAACTAAGTGGCAGAACCAGTATATAAACACAGATCTTCTGAATCCAACCTTCAGTTTTAACTGTGCATGAGACAAGGTAAGTAATGGTAGTTGTTGTAACTAACAACCTTTACATGTCAGTGGTATGACACAGTAAAGCTTTCTCTTGTTCTTTTTACAACAATGTGGTTTGGTGGGGTCAGGCATGCAGGGATTCATGCCCCTTCTACTCAGGTGTCAATATCCTCTACATGTGGTCTCCAAAGCTACTGGAGATGGGGAGAGAGGGAGAAAAATAGCTATTTCTTCCCAGGAACTATTTATGGGTCCAACCTGGAAGAAGCTCACATGACTTTAGCCCAGGTTCTTTGAACCAGAATGCTATCTCAACAAGGGAGGCTGAGATGTATTTAAGCTATCCCCATCCACTAGTCTTGGAAGGTAGATCTGAGAGCTTTGACCTTAGTACTTTAGCTTGTCAAGTCTCCATGAAATCCATTCTCTGAAAAGCCATGTTGAAGGGTCTCTGGAAATTATTTATATTCTTCCCTTCCAGCATCTTTTCCCTCCTTTAAACTCCCAGAACCTCTATTTCTACTTACTTCTATCCCTTTCTTAGAGACTCTTGAAATTTATGTTCTCATTTTTAAAAAACTTTCTACCTGTGTATGTCTTTCCCCTCATGAATCATAAACTCTTTTAAAAAAAAAAAAGATTTATTTATTTATGCATACAAGCTGGGGTGTAGGCCAGAGGTGTGTGTGGGCGGGGGGTGGGGGGAGTATTCACCAGAGACAGAGTGGGGAGCAGAACAGGCAGATTGACTGAAAGACTGAAATACTCTGCTGAGGGAAGCAGCAGGCGATACAGGAGAGGTCTACTGTGCCATGTGGGAAGTTCCCTGGCCGGGTATTGAACTTGTGCTGCAGTGGTTCTAGATAGCTTCATAGTGCTGTGAATTACCCCACTGCACCACCAGGGAGGCCCTGAATCAAAACTCTTTAAAGACAAAAGTGGGTCTATAGTTGCAATACTGTAAGATTCCCTCCCTTCACCCACCTCATCAACTTTCCACTTTCATTTAAATAAACTAAGATGACTGGTGCCAGGAGAGATGCAAAGATGAGCTAGGAATGGGCCTTAAGAAGTTTGTTATATAAGGTTAAGCCTGAACGTACAATAAGGAACACAGAAACACAGTGCTAAGGAAACAGAGAGGGGAGGGATTAGTTCTGAATTGAGGGGAAGGGGACTAGAAAGAAGTGCACTAAAGAAATAATCAGGGCCTCCCTGGTGGTGCAACGGGTTAAGTCTCCACACTATGAAGCTATCCGCTTCATAACCTCCTCACATATCCTCACATATCCTCCTCACAACCTATGAGAAGGGCCTATTACTGTTTTCATTAGCCGGATCAGAATAGAGGGGGAATTAGAATTCAGAGGGAGAATTTGCTATAAATGCCTTCACTATGACAGTTGCGGGTATTGTATGAAGGCCAAATTTCTTTATTTTGAACATGTTTTGTGGTTACATAGGAGAATGTCCTTGTTCATAGGAAATCCACCTTGAAGTATTTAGGGATAAAAGAGCATGGCATTGTAAAATTACTCTCATGTATTTCAGAAAAAAGGGGATAATTATTGGAAGGTGGGGAGAAGGGAAAGAAGAGAGGGGGTAAAGAGAGAATGATAAAAGAAATGTAGCAAAATGTTAACCATTAGTGAATGTGGGTGACAGCTATACCGGAGGATCTGTACTACTCTTGATGTTTTTTTGTAGGTTGAAGTGATTTCAAAATGAAAAGATAAAAGAGAGAAAAACTGACATGCAGCCACTGAGTAGATCGCTCAGCTCAATTAGCTCATGAATGGTGGGAAATGGTGTCCAGAATCTGCTGGATGGTCAAATGGGCACTGCAGAGGACACAGCCTTGGTGCCTTCTCACGTCCACTGGTGCCGCCCAGCTGCTCAGTCACACTGCTGCCCAGGAAGGGAAAGGTGCTTCTCTTGAAGTGGGAAGGCAGCTGGCAACCTGCAGCTGGCTCAGCTGACGCCTGCATCTGAATCTGGAGGCAACACTGCCCTGCAGGGCAAGTAATCCCTAGAGGCAGGGGAAGGATGAACATCAGGAATACAGGGGAGTTTTTGCCTGCAGGACCAGCTTCCTCCGATAGGAAGTAGGAGTCTGGCTTCCTCTTCCAGGCCCTCCAGTGGGCTACCTCCAGGTGAAGGATGTTCTACAGGCTGCACAGAAATAGGGACTGGAGGGTAGGGCAGGTGGAAGATAACAGGGGTGCAAGGAATGAAATCAAGGTGTAATAAAATATGGTAGACTTGAATCCCATTTGTAGAGTTTCAACATCAATCTTCAGGCACTAATATGAGCCATGAGGAGTTTCCTGAGTAGAATGAATAAAACAGTAGTAGTAGTAGTAGTAGTAGTAGTAGTAGCAGTAGTAAAAGTGTTTATTAAGCACTTACTATTTGCTAACTTTTATACTAAGCTTTTTAAAAAATTATTTTACTTAATCCTAACAGTAATTTTATGAAATGAATTGCATTGTTATTCCCTAAGGCTTAGAAAGGTTAATAAATTTTCTGAAGGTCACAGATTTTTTTTTTTTTTTTTAGGTCACAGATTTTGAACTCCAAAATTCCATGCTCTTTGACACCAGAGATGGGACTAGGAACATAACTTTGCGGAAATATGAAGGACTGACTGGTGGGGGCTGCTCCTAGTGATGATTTTGCCAGCTTTGACCCCCCCAAAAAACAGGCGGAAAGAAGTGTGAAAGACACCTTTCCTTCTCCACATACAATTATTTCAATTTATTCATTGAAAATATTAGTTACAGTCTGACACATACTGATCTTAAAGTTGGAGATCCAGAAAGGAATGAAACTGATTTTCCTGCTCTCATGCAACTTGCAGATTAGTGGGGAGAGACAGAAATTAATCAAAGAATCACACATATATATCACTGCACACTGCCATGTGCACAGAAGGAAAAGCAGAGGGTATAAAAAGGTCCTATCTCTGGGACATGATCTATTTTGGTAATCATAAATCCTGCTTCACAAAATAATTTCTCCATCAAGAACGTGAGTAGCTAAGAAAAAATGGCCAACCAGTGAAAACATAGTATGTTCTTTCATTTGAAACTCAACCACGTCTGTAACTAAGCTCCTGATTGCTCCCCTAATCCAAAGTCTCCTCCAGGAGTTCTCATCTCAGTTACTAGAAACACCATTTTTCTGAATTTTCTTGGGTCAAAACATGATAGTCATCTTTGTCTCCTCTCTTTTTCATATGACTCAGACGGGAATCATCAGCGAACACTGCTGGCTTCATCCTGAAAACACCCAGTGTCCCATCACTTCTGGCCATCACCTCTCCTACCCCCTGGTCCAAGTCACCATCACCTCTCAGCAAGACTAGTGCAGTAATCTGTGCAACTGACTCCTTGCTTCCACTCTCATCCCCTACAGTCCACTCTCAACAGTGATTTTAAATCACATTAAAATGTCAGTCACATCACATCACCTTTCTGCTCAGAACCCTCCACCAGCTCCCCTTCTCATTCAGATGAAAAGTTAAAGCCTAACAATGACCCACAAAGTTCTTTGAGACCCAAGGTCCTTCCATAACCTCTCTACTCACCTCTTATACTTTCTGTCCAAATATTCTCTCCCTCTTTTATTCTACTCCGGCCATGCTGGCATACTCGCTATTCCTTTAAACACACAGACTTACTCTCACTGCAGGGTCTTTGGACTCGATATTCCCTCTGCCCAGAAATCCTTACCCCCCCACCCCGACCCCAACCAGCACTACCCCTCTTCCTTTCCTGTCCCACAGTCATCCTCACCAGCTAACAGATGGTATCTTACAATCAGTTCTTTTTGCTTATAATCTGCTCTCCATCGCCTCTAAATTGTAAGCTCTATTATGATTATTTAACGTCACGACGCTTTAGCATTAAGCACAGGATCTGCCACATGGTGGAAACTCAGTGAGCAGTTGTTAAATTATTTAAAAAAATGCTTGAGGCTCATTCTACAAGGCACATTTCCACGGCATAAGTTCAAGAGGAAGATGAAGGAGGTCCGAGAAGAAGCCCAGGTCCCTGTGGATCTCCTTGGATGGCAGCAGAGCACCTAGACACACTATCTTTGCGGTGGACATTGTGACTCATCACTCAGATAATCTTTCAGAAGGAACATCTTATTCTCTCAGCTGTCGGTCCCTTATGGGGATTGCCTCAGCTGAAATGAGCTGTCTCACCCAACATCACACCGCCCTCCCAGAGCTGTCCAAGGCCAGTGACTGACACGGATATGAAGACCCCACTCTCTTGCCTCATCTTCAGAACTCCCAGGGGGCTTGGCTGAGACCCTCACTGGGTCTCTGTGGTAGCCTGAATTCTCCCTCTGCCCACAGTGCTTCCCCTCCTCCCTTCCCTGGATCTGGATGGGGGCAGCTGCCCAGTAAGCCCCCTGCAAATTAATTCCATCTCAGAGCCTACGTCCCAGGAAACCCAAACTGGGACAACCCCTCCTCCAACCAACATGCATCTGTTTCTGATACTGAGACTCATAATCATGACCCCTGGTCATTACGGACTGTCTCCGAGAAAAGATAACTGGCTTCATCGGTGCCAAAAAGTTATTTACTTTTGAACTCACAAAATTAGTGGCGTGCCATTAGGAGGAACACACATCCAAGCAGATCTAAAGAAAGGGGACATTATCACTGACACTTTGGGAATTTAGCTCCATGCCCAGGTAACATACATGCTTTTAACTGGAACCTCCTAAGATAGTTCATAGCCCATGGTGAGGATGCTAGAAAGTCTTTGGTCTTCTCTTACCCTGGCCTGGTATCCAAAAATAAAGACTAATGAAGTCGAACTTCCTGGAAGACAGGGGTAGGGCAGGGTAAAGTAGTGTAGTCACTTACAGCACACACTTCTGTGTTGTCTCAACATGTGGAGAAAATAGAGATTTACTTATCTGATACCAATAAGCAAAATATTTCAAGAACATACAATAAAATACAGGCCTTTTAAATGTGTTTGAAACCAGGGACATGGGAGTCTACCCACTGAACTTGTGCTGGTAACCCTCATTCTAGGCCTGTTACCTGCTGCTGTTCTCTACAAAACAAATCTGAGCATGTCTTGAACCATCTTAGGCGCTGCTGCTACATACTTTTTTTGCTGTTAACATGAAGACCAAACTTTTTACCATAATACTGAATGACTTTCACAATCACACCAAAACCGAACACCCAGGATCATTCAAATTCTTGAGACATTTTCCCTACTCTCTGCCCACCGCCCCACCCCCAACCCCCATCTTTTGGAATCACTTCTCATTCCCTAAAGGCTAGACCCTTCCCAGCTCCTAGTTTGGGGATTTGCTCACCCCTCTTCCCCTCTTCCACTAATTCTGCTGCAGCTTCAGTGTCACCTGTCTACCAATCTCTGACTCTCCAATTTCAGGCATAATTCACTGCTTCCACCATGGTTATTATGCAAAACACCTGTTTTATCACTTTTCTAACATTTTTCTCTATGAAAAAAATTTTATTAACAAATGTTTGTACAAAAAGAAATTAAAAAATACAAAAGAATAAGTGGTAAGCATAAATCCATTCACCAATGTTTTCATTGAGAAGCTAGTTGGTGGGGGTAGGAACGGTCCACCCTGGGTGTTCACTGTGTTATTCATATGCCATTTTGTAGCTCAACTAGTTCACTAAAAAGTGACAGTCCTTCCTTTTTTTTTTGCCATTCATTCTCCTTGCCAGAAAAACTATTAACAGTTTATTATGTATTTTCTAGATACTTTGTTGTTTCCAAATATATAAATAAATATGCACACGCACACACATGCAATATTTTTCATTCAAGTGGAGTGATACTATACCTACCATTCTATGTTTTTTAAATAAATAGAATTTATTTCTTAGAGCAGTTTTAGAGAAAATCAGGCAGGTAATAGTGTTTCCATTTACTCCCCGTTTGGCCCCGTTTCCCCCATCACTAACATCTTCCATTGATATGAGCCAATATTGATACATTATTCTCCGCTAAAGCCTACAGTTTAAATTAGGGTTCTCTTCCTCTCAAACCCACAATTCTGTGGGGTTGCCAAATGCATGTCCTATATCCACCATTATGTTATCACACACAGTAGTTTCACCACTAAAACTCTGTGCTCCACTTACTCTTCCCTCCCACACCTCAACCCCTGGCCAACACTGATCTTTTCACTGTCTTTGACTTTGGCCTTTTCCAGGGTGTCATATGGCTGGCTCGCAGAGTACGCAACCTTTCCAATCAGGCTTCTCTCACATAGTAATACACATTTAAGGTTCCTCTGTGTCTTTTCATGGCCAGAATTTATATTTTTAATTGACATCAATATGTTTCCACGTTCTCACATATGGATCAATCTTTTTCTCTTTATTAGCTATCTAAGTATTTTATAGTATGACTGTACACACTTTTACCCTCTCTCTTCCTGGATGAAGGTGCCTGTCCAGTTTCCTAACTGTTTACATATCTTCGTCTCCCACAAAAGTTTGTACTCCTTAGTTGTAAAACATGGTGTTCAATAAACAGTATGGTTTCTGTCCACAAAGAACTATTTACACAAGAAAAGGTTGATGGTAACTCAAAGCAAGAAAGGAGAGTCCCACAAATGAAAGTAGAAGAGAGGGAACCACAGACTGGGCAGAAGATGGTCAACGAAGACTTGAGAGAGGAAAAAGATGGAAATTGAGCCTGGAAATGGGGTGGGGTATGGGGGTGGGGGAAGGGTTAGGAGGACTGGGAGATTTGGGCCCTTTCCATTTCTGAAGTAAAACAGCAATCTCAGTCGGCCAGCGCTGGTGTTGGGCCTCAGCAGGCCTGGAACCTGCCCCCACTGCCTGCCGTTGGTTTCCCTACCTGCCTACCTGCCTTCCCTACGGGAAGGAAGGATGAAATCACTATTAAAGAGGCCTTCCTTAGAGCATGAGTGGGCATGCATCGGGCAACTCCTGGGCAGGCCAAAAAAGGCAAGGAGGCCTGTCCTCCAGAAGCTCTCATTCCAAAAATATTCTTCACTCATGGAAAGCAAGTAAATGCCAAAGGCCTCACGATTGACTGCCTGACTGCTCCTGGGTCACTCCTGGGTATAATAATTTACCAGCCTTTCAAGCTTACCACATACAGGAGGCCGTATCCCCTAACATTTATTACCCACTCTGGTGAGAATGCATCATGGTACATTCTGTCTTTCTCTTCTCTGCTGTCTGCTTGCATACTAAAGCATCACAGCTTAAACGCCTTCACTTCTCCCGGAGTACCCACCGTCCAGAGTAACTTCTGGTGCTGGTTACTGAATGCACAGAATTAGAAGCTACGTCTCCTGACCTGATTCCCCTACAAGCATACCCTGAAACAAGGAGGGTTCCAGTGAGTAGTTTAGCTGAGAACTGGCTCTGAGACACCTGGGGGAGCAGGAAAAAAGACGGGAAAGGGAAGGCAGTCAAGAAAGGGGATGTCGTTCAGGGAGTTACCTCTGGGGAAGCTGGAGCCTCATCTCCCATGCAATGCTGGGGAAAGGTGCAAAAATGTGTCCTGAGAATGTCCCACCTCAGAGCAAAGGGGCTGAAATATTTATAGGACAACTCCTGAGAGGCACTAGCTGAGGGTCACTCCTGGGTATAATAATTTACCAGCCTTTCAAGCTTACCACATACAGGAGGACAACATGAACTTCTAGGGTTCCAGAAAAATCCCTCAGGCTTTCAGGGACAGATGCTGACAGATGGAAGTCAGCCAGAGTATACGGACATGGCAGAGTCTGAGGGCAATGGGTGGGGTGCATCCAGCATTCACTACCCACCTTCAGGAGACCTGGATTCCCTTGACAGCTTTTGTGGCAGGCAGTTGTCCTCACTCCCATGTCCAAAGTGACAGTGCACTTAGCATAGCTAGAGCAAGTGACCTTACTGTTGGCAACCCCAAGAGTTAGAAGTACTTCCAGTTTTTTCTAAAGTACCCCGTCTGTAAATTCCCACAGCTGCCAATTGAGTTTGGGGAGCTACTCAGAACTGCTGTTGTTCCACCTCAGTCCTGCAAAGCTCTAAAAGTCCCAGGAGTCTCTCTGCACACATGGTGCCTGCTCTTTAGCACATCTCCCACTCTTTCAGCATAGGCCTTACCTGTGGTTTTGAGTTCCTAGTTATCCCTAGTTATCAAAATTACAAAAATAAAATAAAAGGAGGGGCCTCCCTCGTGGCGCAGCAGTTAAGCACTGCACTGTGGAGCTGTTGGCAGCGAGTGACACGAGTTCGATGCCCGGCCGGGGAGATTCCATACATGGCGCGGCAGACCTCTCCTGCCTCACCCGCTGCTCCCCTCAGCAGTGTGTTTCGGTCTATCTGCCTGTTCTATTTCCCACTCTGTCTCTGGTGAACCTTCTCGCCACCCCATGCCTCTGACCTGTACCCCAGCTTATATGCATAAATAAATAAATCTTTAAAAAAATAAAATAAAAGGAAAATAAAGTATCTATAAAGGATCAGGCATGAAGTTACTTTTATACGTTAACCCTTAAATCCATACTTTAAAAATACATTGTGATCACATAGTGGTTCTAAGGAAGCTCCTCAGGGAGACAGGGAGAGGGCGGGGATGATGGGACTCGATAACCGCCCTCCTGTCCAGAGCCATGCACCAGTGACTCCAAACCTGTAAAATCCCGCAAGAAAAAGAAAGCCCTGTAAGCAACAGTGCCTCCTCCAAAAGGCAGGTTAGGGTCTCACTCCCTACC
The DNA here is from genome assembly GCA_004024925.1 of Scalopus aquaticus. Taxonomy (NCBI): domain Eukaryota; kingdom Metazoa; phylum Chordata; class Mammalia; order Eulipotyphla; family Talpidae; genus Scalopus; species Scalopus aquaticus. The sequence goes on from PVIJ01015741.1 coordinate 28,926, forward strand.
TCCACCCCCAAAATTTATGAGCTTCTTCCTTCTAACCACATGTGACACTTTTCCTGAGTGGAATGGGGAGGACACTATTTTCTCCATCTTGTTACATTTCAAGCAGTCGTAAAGGTTCTTTCCCTTCCCACTTTCTGCCAGTATTCATGGTACTCTGGGTAACCCTCCCTGCACCCTTTAGGGAGAGGAGCATTCTCCTTATATCATAGAAGAGGAGGTTGGGGCTCAAAGACAGGAAGACCTTCACCTAAACCTGTCCACTGGGGCTGGAACCTTGGCCCCGACTCTGAACTCCCTCTGCAGTCTTTTCTCAGTTCAGGATCTATTTTCCCTTCTTACTTTTTCTGGCAATTTTTTTTAAGTCAGTTCTCCTCCCTCACTCTTTGTTATTTCAGGTGATGATATCTACCCCTACTCCCCCAAACTTCCCAATATAGAGGAGATCACTTGATCCAGGCACAAGCCACTCTTGTATGTTTTCCCCTTGGCCAATTATTGGCTCGAACATGGGCACAATTCAGGTCCCTACGTCAGCTGGGTGAAAGGAAGCAAGAAGCTCCTCTTTCCACTGGGCCTGGCAGCTGGAAGGGTGGGGCGAGCCCTCTGACGACACAGCAGCCCCCACTACACGAGCCACTGTGTGGAGCCTAATCATGGAGGCCTCAGGAGGAAGGAAGATGAGCCCAGCTGATTACACCTGAGTTTCCAGATTCAGCGAACCTGACGTCCATTATCTCTGGACTTTTCAGTCATGAATCATTAAGTCAATATGCTCTCTCCACTGCCCTCTTCTCTCCCTCTATGCCATTGTCCTTTCTAAGCATACTGAGTTGAAACCTATTATTTGCTATGGAACAACCAAAAGAATTCTAACAATTTTAGACTCCTCTCCCCAAGCTTTTCCCATGATATTGTATGACCTACAGGCTGGCGTGGACACAGTCACATATTGATATACACACAATCATTTTTGTAGTGTACTTTGTGAAGCACCTTCATATCCTTTTGCTCTGACCAACTGCTGAGAGAAGACAGCTATTAAATTATTTAGCCACTTTTGTAAATAAGGAAACTGAAACTCAGGAGGTTAAGTGACTTATCTAGGATCACGTGGCAGATGATCTGAGTTCCCAGACCTGCAAGGTCTTGGCCAATGTGCTTCCCAATGTATCTTGCGGATTTCTGGGTTCTTGGCCCATCTTGACAATCACTAATCTGTGTGATATTCCAAATAAGTTCATCTTTCTGGACTTCAATTTCCCACCTGTAAAATGAGGGTGCTGACAACTATGATTTCTAAGGACCCTCCCAAAATGTGCCTCCTGGTAGTCTACAATTTTTTTTTTCATAATTGTGCCTGGGACTGCTTAGGTTGGCTCTAAATCAAAGATGCTGCTGGGAGAACGTCCCATTAGTCAGACTTAACTCAGTACATACACACACACACACACACACACACACACACACACACACACACACCCCAGTCTGATGACACTGACGTTTCTGATGGTTCTGTTCTGAGGAGCAAATATCAATAATAACCTAAGAGTAATAAAATAATTGTGCCAATGCCCTGTACTCCATCTGCTCTATTCCTGTTTTGAGAAAAAAAAATGCCATGTGCCATAATCTTTTTCTCTCTCAGTTCTCGAACAAAACGAGATAAAGCATGTGTTACTGCATAGCTCTGACCATGCAGTACTTGTCAATGGCTCTGAGTCATATGTAAGGCTTTGAGCTGGGGGCGGGGGGCTGGAGAGTAAGTGTGGACACAAGACACAGCTCTTCGGCCCCCACGTGCTCTCCCAGCTGGGGTCTATGGCTTCTCAAACCTCAGACAGGGAATTTGTGGGACTGCACATGGTGTTTTCAAGAGAATTTAAAATCCACCCAGAGTATCTGCTTATTGTGGGCATCTTATTGTGTGGCCTTCATTTACTTTGCAGGTGCTCTGAATCGTTTCTTCTTCCCGCACACTGTTTTATAATAAATGGAACAGGGTACAAAGACTGTTTTCCTTGTTATACTTCGCTTAACCCCAACACAATCTTTCCCAATGACCCAGAACCAAGTCACTTGAGTCAAGTCACTTGAGTCAAGTCACAAGAGTCAAGGTCATTATCAACCAAAGAGCATTCTGAAGGACACCCACATGGCTCCCAATGCAGATCTCCCCACGAAATCCTTGTTCTGATTGTGTCATTTGTCGGGGAGACATTTTGTCCTGACAAGTCAGCTCATGTCCTGTACTCAGTTCTTTGAAACTGAACATCACGCAATCATGTGACCTCCCTTTAGTATCCCAGGTGTTACTTCTGAATTCAGAATAAGTTTTAGCCAGTAGGACTTTAAACCTGTTGCTGGGGTAGGCAGGTGGGGCGAACACAGCGTGTGGAAGCACATTTCAAAACACTGAAGCCAACAGAACAACAGCAAAGCCTCATTCATTGTTTATTTTATAATATGAGGGGATATGAGGGGATGTAGCCTTCTGTGTGAAAGAAGAAAGGCAGTTGGTATAAATATTAGTTATTTAGGAGTCAGGGGTTCCAAGACTGACCTATTGATCTATTATTGATGTCCACACTACTTCAGAGAGAATCTTAGTGATAGCCCCATCTTCTGAGAAAATGCACATTTTAAAACATCTAGAACAAAGGTGTTAAGCCTCCCACACGTGGCCCCTGCAGCATAAGCTGACCAGTTGAACAAGAGTTCATAGACGTAGCCATAAAACACTGGGGTATTTTGTTCCTATAAGAATACCTGTTTTGGCATCCACTAGCATGAGTCTTGCCCCATCTCTTTAGCTCTGGGAACTGGTTAGATGAAGGACATTCTCTTGTATAAACATCAAATCCTACATTCTTGGACCACTGGGGAGGTACAGACCAAGAGTACTCATAGAATAGTTGGCCCCAAAGCAATACTTCCTGTTAAATTCTATTAACAAGACTAGTTTGCTGTTCCCTGCTAGGGCAGAGGCCCACGTTTGTTTAAGTCTCCCAAAATAACTTCCTGGTTTAATCCAACCTCACCAATCACTTAAGAACCAGATAATTCAGTGCAGGATGACACCCGGGCTTTCCACACTTTCCTGTGGAAACTCTTGGTTCTACAAAATTCCTCTGAGAACCATCTGACAAGGGACTGAATAGAATCAAGTTGACTCTGGTCTCTGCCTCTATTCTAAACAGAAAAGGTACAATTTGGAATCCATAAAAGAATGTGTTTGAAGAAAAAGTACCCCTGCTCATATTAAAAATAAGTTAAATATCACAGTGTACTCAAAGGTCTTCCAAATCCTTTTCCACTCAAATACTCTAGCATCTTGTGAGAATCTGAGTAATGATGGCTTAGTTCACAAGTCATCTTGGGGAAGGCTTGTCCTTCCTCCCCATCTCACCAGTTTGCAAGAAGCCAAAGGGACCTGCAATTTCCAAGATTGTCCAGGCATAAAAGTACTCAGGTGGGGCAGAATCATGACTATGAATAAGAACTAAAAATGCAACCAATAGGTACAATCCCTGGCACTGGGACATAAGGCAAGGGTGGGTGCATACTGTTCCCGTGGGAAATGCTTAACTCAAGATCATGACTGGGCACACCCTGGGTGACCAGTAAGCTGAGGGGAAGAAAGCAGGCAGGCAGGCAGGCTCATGGAGCTGCTACCAAGGAGAAGTAGCTGGTGCTAGACAGGACCCCAGCAATCCAGTGTGGCTTCTGTCCACAGATGTGTGGCTTTATAATACACGAATGTCACAGAGAGGGACATATTTTGATGGTTTTTTACTTAGTTGACAAATATTCCTTATGTTAAATGTTATGGACACTGCTTTAGATGCTGGGGATAGAGGCAAATCCAAATTCCAGTTATCAGTCTGGACATCCCACTTATCAGTCTCTCTCTCAGGTGGTGATAACTGCTAAATGAAAGAGACCAAGAAATAAAAAGGAGGTGCTATTTTAAAGAGATTCTACCAGGAAGGTTTTGATGAGAGGTTGACATTCAAGCAGAGACATGAAGGGAGTGGTGGGAGAGCCTTTGGCTGACTGGGGAACAGTGGTCCAGGCAGCGAGAAGAGCAACCAGGAAGGCCCTAAAGGTAGAGCAGTGAGGGGAACAGAGAGTGGCTGGGGTGGAGTGAACAAGAAGAAGGTTGGTGGAAACCAAGAGTTGAAAAGTAGCATGAGGTGGCATCACTAGAGACTTACAGGTCACTGGAAGAAATTTGGGATTTATTCTGAAGCCACTAAAGGATTGAGAATTGATTTATTTTAAAGGAGTCACTCTGGTTGATGTTAACTGCATAGGGACCAAGGTGGAAGGAGAGTGATCATTTAGGAGGCTGATATAATAACTTAGGCAAGAGGGGATGGTGGATTGAACTATGGCCAGAGTAATGGGAGTGGTAAATGGTTGGATTCTAGACATATGTTGAAGGTAGAGCCAAACTAGCTGAACGGAAGAACTCACACATTTGTTTTTACTACATCCTCTTCCTCTCTCCTACCCCTTTCCTCTACCCATTACAGAGGGAAAAAAAAAACTCTCTAATAGAAAACAGGATTCAATATGAGTAAGAAAACAAAAAGACATAAAGCCAAAAGGATTAAAAGGAAATGAAAATCAACAAGAGACTATACTAAGAATGAGAAAGAAGTGTTATCTATCCTACATTTTTCATCTTGTTCCTTCGCTGTTGATAATATAAAAAAGAGAAGTGGATCTCCTCTACAGGCAAAAGCTCTCTAGGAAAACACTGGTTTGTTTTCAATGGACATGTGATAAATGCCAGGCTAAAGGAAGAGAAATAAATTTTTCATAGAGAAAAATTAGTGCTGGGTAGTGAGCTGCATGCTCAGAGATCGAAATTCAATCATTGTTTTTGGTAAAGCCCAGGTCTCCCTGCACAATTACAGGTGATGGCCTAGAATATTCTTTCCCCTGCCATTTTCCAGAAGAGAAATTCCTAATTTGCAAGGAGAGAGAACTTTACCAGCTCTGCTAAGTTCCCTGCAATGACTACAGAGATGGCTTTATGAAGTGGTATTTCATGAAGTCACAGTATCAAAAAAGCGTTTTCACAAGGGAGAAAAAAAGCAACCGGAAGTCACAACTTCCACCGGAGAACATAATAATATCCCCTTGCTAGTGTGGGTGAGAACATTCCCTGGCCACTGTAGCTTTTTGATACTGTCACTGAAGGAAATGTTGGTCATAAATCTTGATGAAAGATTACAGAAGCCATTTCCGCTGTAGAGAATTGCAATGTGTTCAAGTGTTTAACATAATCTTAAAATGCAATAAGAACCTTCCTCTAATTTAATCTTCAGTCTTTAGCTGTCAACACGGATGCATTAAGTTGGTAAATGACAAAAGGAAAAAATAAAGAAGTGGTTGTGGAGAGACCAAAGATACTTTCATTTCCGTTAAAGCTTGGTTTAATCAGCTGTTTCAAAGAAGCACACAGCAGTCTGTTTGTATAAATTTTGCCAGAAGGAATTAAACTGAAAAAGAAGTATTTTCCTCTCATAACTTGCAAACTTCCAACTGAGACGTTTTGTGTAACAAATTCACTTCTCTACTGAGAACATGCAATCTATTTATGAAACTTGCTTCATAAGTGAAGCCTCCCCCTCCCCCCCAAAAAGACAAGACAAATCCAACCTTGTCAAGCTTCAATTGCACTCAGTATGTTTTCTGTACTCTTTCCCTCTTTGTTCTTTGTTCTCTTCATATCCTTCCCCTTTTCTATCCCACCAAACTCCAAAATAACAGAGGCGTTTTAAGGTTGAACCATAAGATAATCACTACAACACACACAGTTCCAGGCCCACTCTCACCTTCCACCAAAACTCAGTCTTAACAATTGTTGTTTTCCAGCCTAAATTTTTGCATAAACTTTTCTCATTTTTCACCTCTTTTTTTTAAAGATTTATTTATTTATGCATACAAGTTGGGGTACAGGCCAGAGGCGTGGGGCGGCTAGAGGGTTCACCAGAGACAGTGGGGAGCAGAACAGGCAGATCGATGGAAATACACTGCTGAGGGGAGCAGCAGGCGAGGCAAGAGAGGTCTGCCGCGTGCCATGTGGGAATCTCCCCTGCTGGCGTCCAACTCCCATCACTGCTGCCAACAGCTCCACAGGGAGGCCCTCAGTTTGCAGGACAGGATGTTAATTGCTTTTACCTAGTCTGACGATTGGGCTTTTGATGGAAGACCAATAGACTCCATCAAGTCCTGAACATAAACAGAGTGGGAACTCCTCCACCATTCCAATCAGTGTTTTCTCTCTTTCCCTCCCTCCCTCCTT
>PVIJ01015742.1:0-27407 GCA_004024925.1 Scalopus aquaticus
GGAGAATAAGAAGAGGAGGATGAGAAGGGAGGAAGGAGGAGGCGAAAGAAGAGGATGAGGAGGAGAAGAACAACAATAAGAATAAGAAGAAAAGGAGGAGGAAGAGGAAGGAGGTGAAGGAGGAGAAAGAAGAGAACAGGAAAGCAAATGAAAGCATGGAAAGTCCAAGAAAACATACTCAGGACACCTTGCTGTTGGAGACGCCTGACGTGGGGTCTCTAGGAAACGATGGCGCATGACACATTTGCTTCTGTGTGAGTAAGTGGTGGCCGATGGCTTCAGGTCACCTAAGCTACCCTCCATATACAGTGCGCAATCTGAAATGATCATTTCATTACATAAATCTTTTCAATGTTGGCAAATAGGGCAGTTCCCATTTGAACTGGGTGCGTGGGCTCTTCCCATGAAGCCTGTGAATCATGCGTGAACACAATGGCCAGACACTTTCAGCCTGTCAAATAACCAAAGGACTCACTTCCTATAAAAGATGTTTGATTACAATGTTGAAACAACCCATTCCAGGTCGCTGGCTCTGACGCTAGCCCGGGTTTGGGACCTGGGGTGCCAGCTGCCTCACCTGGACGCTTCCTGCTGTGGCCGGTGTGCTTCCCTTCCCTTCTGGGACACTTTCCTTTTCTCCAGAAAATTTATCTGTTTATCTCTCCTCCTCACTTAGAGAGGGCATTTCTTTTTTAAATGTTTTTTATAATCAAAGCTTTAATTTTAAATCAAAATGGACAGGATTAGGACAAATTTACTCAGACCGTGAATAAGGTACATTTCTCCATTGTTTGGTAAAAGGAAATTATGGGAATTAATAACAACGGGATATGGTCATTATCTTCCAAAGAACGTAAAGCCCTATTGACAGCCTTTAATAGACACCAGAGAGAAAGGAAATTGGAGGATGTTATGTCTGGTGTCATTTCCTACTTAGACACAATCAGGCAACATCAGTGATTTTAAGGGAAATAAAAAGATGTAAGATCAAAATAATCCCCACTCATTACCCTAGATCTGAACACAGAGAAATGAAATGATGTTCCTAAGAATTAGAACCCAAGGTCACTGCCTCATGGCCCAGAGCCCTGCTCCACAGGTGTGGTGGGAAAGAAAACATTGCAGAAGAGCACCTTTCTAAGGAAATGGAAGTATTCACGATTTAATCATATTGTGTCACAGTGGGTGAGTCATTTTTCTCTGTCCCTTTCCTTATCTATTACATAGGAATTTTAATAGTAGCTACTTCAGATAGTGTTGTGAGGAGGAAATGAATTGGTTATTAGATGGATTATTTATTAACTTATTAACCCCCTTTTATAGAAAGGTGGCTAGATCTGTGAAAGAGCAAGTCTCTGTAATGTAGTTGTCTATCAAGCTACTGTAAGAATCTAAAAGAGAGTCTCAAAAAGGCATCAAGTCATCAGAGCATTAAACCAAAAGGCAGTGACTTTTTAAAATTGAAGTAACATGGTTTTATCACACCTAGGTTTCGACTGTTCCTGCTAATATAGCAAAATCTGTATATACTACATTACTGTTCTTTATCAAAGTCTAGCTTCCATCCATCACCATATAATTGACCCCTTTTACCCAATTCACCCACCCTACCTCCCCTTCCCTCTGGGCACCACTACTTTGATCTTATAGTCCACGAGTTTGTTTTGTGTTCCGTTGGTTTTATTTCTTCATCTCATTGGAGTGAAATCATTGTGTTTGCCTTTTTCCATCTGATCTATTTCACTTAGCGTAATGCCTTCTGGATGCATCCACGTTGCTGCAACATGTAGCAGATTTTTGTCTTTTTTTTAATAGTTGACAAATATTCTATTATATACACACATTAGATTGTTGACAACTCTTGACTATTGTAAATAATGCTGCAGTGAACATGAAGTGTATCCATCTCTGTGAATTAGTATTTTCATATTCTTTGGCTAAATCCCAGCAGTGGGATAGCTGGATCATATGGTATCTCTATTCCTCTTGTTTTGAGCACTCTCCATACTGTTTTCCACTGGCCTGCACCAGTTTACATCCCCACCAGTTATGTCCCAGCTTCCTTTTCTCTGCATCCTCATCAACAGTTGTTTCTTGTCTTTTTGTTAAGAACCATTTGAGGGCCTCCCTGGTGGCACAAGGGGTTAAGTCTCAGCTTATGAACCTATCGGCAGCCACTGCAGCATGAGTTCCATCCTGGCCAGGGAGCTTCCCACATGGCGCAGCAGACCTCCCCTATCTCACCCACTGCTCCCCTTAGCAGTGTACTTCAGTCTATCTGCCTGTTCTACTTCATACTCTGTCTCTGGTGAATCCTCTCACCCCCCACACCCCTGGCCTACATCCCAGCTCTTGTATGCATAAATAAATAAATAAATGTTTTTTTTTTTTAATGAAAGAACCATTTGAACAGGTGTGAGGTGATGTCCCATTGTGGTTTCCCTCGTAACCACGAGCATCTTCTCGTGTGCCTGTTCCCATCAGGGTGTTTTCTTTGGAGAAGTGTGTGTTAGATCCTCTGCCCATTTTTTAAAATCACTTTTAGGTTTTGTTGTTGAGTTTAATTTCTTTACATATTTTGGATATTCAACCCTTGTGTGTGTGTGACTTCCAAGCCTCCTCTGTTTAAAAATACACCTATGGACGCCCAGTAGGTGCTAACGCCCTGCCCCTTCTGAGAGGGCCTCCAGAGTCTTCTTGCTCTGGAGACAGGGCTCCACGTAGCTGGGTCTTTCTTGGATTTAGGAGCTTTTGGAGAAGGACACGGCATCGCAACTGCCTTGCAGGATGGAAACTCACAGACTCTTGGTTTTGAGGCTCTATAATTCCGTCCAGTGGTTAAGAGTGTGAGTTTGGGGACAGAGGAATCCTGGTGCCGCCACTTCCTAGCTCTGGTTCAGTCACTCACTGTCTGAGATTTAGTTTCATTTCCTGGAGAGAGAAGTAGCATGAGCTGCCTTGGCTGTGCCGAGTCGGGGCTGAGCTGGGCAAGGCACAGCACCCCGCAGGGTCACGCTCACAATCGTTAATGATTGTCACTGTCACTATTAGTATGCACATGAGCACCGCACTGTGTCCCTAGGAGGCCCACGCAGTGCTGCCTTGGTGTTCATAGTGGCGATATGGTGAAGAGTAACTAAGACACTCCTCTAAGTATCTTGCATGCTTTCATTGATTTAATTTTCACAATGGCCTGATGGTGGGTACTACTAAGAGAGGGGGAAAGTGAGGTTCAGAAAGGTCTGATAACCAGCTGGAGGTCTCATAGTAAAACAGAGGTGGGATTTGAAGTCAGACTCCAGAGATCATGCTGTTGATTCATGGTCATTTTGAGCTAAGATTATACTCCTTTTCAATTCCCCCTTCCCCTCTGCAACAGCCGCTTTGCTACTCCGTGTAGCTAGGCCTTTGCTGAACTACGTAAAACTGAACTCCCTCCTGTGGCTGCAGGGGATCACGATCAGCTTCCTGGTACTTCTCATGGCCACTAAAATGTCTGGCCCCTCATAGACAGGGTGATTTCACTTTTCCTAACCCAGGAAGACAAATCCCAGATGGTGTCACTTTTATGTGTCCTCGGGAGAAGCAAAAAACAGTGTCAGACAGGACCAAACTAATCACAAACCCTACAAATATGACTGTAGAATTGAAGCTCCCGGAGAGTGGGGCAGGTGGAGAGCAGGGTGTGGGGGTGCCTGATCGATGATGGTGGGGGATGCTGGGGGCCTCGGGGTGGGTGTGGTAAACGTCTGTCTAAAGAGGTGTGATCCAGTACCCCTCAATCATATACAGTGTTGTGAATCAATGTTACCTCAATTAAAAAAGAATAAAAGAGAATTAAAAACCATCTATATGCTTTTGAGAGATCAAACACCCTCTTTACCATGCAGTTTATAAGAACTTGTTTTTATCATTAAAATAAATTACTTTGCTCTGAGTGGGGGGGAAGAGGTCCTTTTCTGGGTAAACTGACATCGGCATTGCTACGTCACCCTGGGTTGGAATCTTGAATCTCATGAGAATCAAAGCTCAGAGGGACTAACTAGCAGCTCTGGCACCTTACCAGTTGGTTTCCCAGTTAATGTTGACTGGTCTATATGGGATGACTGGAAGGCATCACTGGAGCAGACACAGGGGAAGAAGGTGTGGAAGAAATAACACAGAGATGCTTTTCATATAGGAACTAAAGCTGCCTCTGCATAGCACTTTACAGTTTACAAGGTCCCTATCCCATTGTCATCCCATTTAATTCTTCTGGCTGCTGTTGAAATGGCCCTTTTACTAAAGGTCACCCACACCAGCTGGGGTGAGATTCTGTCCCAGAGTTCCTAAGTCCAAATTCCCATGTTCTTTCCACGTTCCCCTCTTCTCTCTGAGAAGGATTTATACCAGGAAGCTTAATGCAATTTGGTGGTGATCAGGTGATAATCGGGGTGTTCAGATGAGAGAACCGATTGATGGAAGAGGTCCCTCTGGGAGTTCCGCATTCCACTGGCTCAGTGTATATTGCTGCTGTGTGGAGAGGTGGATGACTGAGCTGTGAGTTAAACAAGGATTTGTCTTTGATGTGGGCATCACCATAACTGATACCTGATACATCCCCTAAGACTTCAGAGATGCTTTATTGGGTCGGACTGTGGGCTGGATGACAGGAGGTCTTGTTCTAGTCTTTAGTCCTTGCCCCCACACCCCAGAAGGAAAACACTATTAAAATTCCAAAATTATGACTGGGCAAGTACATTCATGAAGAAAGAATTTTAACATGAGATAATAATGACACAATTAGGTCTAGGTTGTAGCTAAAAGCGAAGCTTATATAAAAATAACGCGTGTCGTGCTTTCCAGCGCGAGTAGCATGACGTAGACAATTTCTCTAGATCTTCACAACTGTGTCAAGTAGGCACAACCATCATGTAACAATAAAGGAAATTAAATTTGATGAATGCTAAATGTTTTGTGCAGAGTCACAGTTAGGAAGGGACAAATTTAGGATTTTCAGGCTTTTTGACTTCTTATTCTGTGTCTGATTTGGAAATATTTATGAAAACCTGGAAATAGCCAATAAATTTTGTAGGGAATGGCTGGAGCACATTAACTCTGCTAATGGCTAGAATGTAAAGTTGCCTTCTTACGCTGGGACTGCCTCATGCTTGCAAGCAGCAATTATTGTAAAGTTTGTGAATATTAAAACTATTTGTGGACAGAGTGAAGCAGGAATTTAAATTAATGTTTTCATGGTCACCCATCACAGGGACAGAGGAGAACAGGGTTATGTCTTGAGAATTCCAGCAACAGGTCCCTTGTGAAACAATCAGAACCAGCTCCCATTCCCTAAAGGACAGAAAGAGAAACAGCACACATTTACTAAAGAGCCCAAGCCATTCCTTCAAAATGCTCTGCATTCACTCCCCACAACTCTTCCTGATTATCCAGGAAAATACATCAAAGGGACAAAACTAGACCCAACTAGACCTTAAGAATCTGACTGCAGAACTGGTGTTACCAGAGGGGGAGTTTGGGGGAAGGAGCAGGGGACCCAATGGGCTGGGGTAGACTCTGGTGGAGGGTTATGGGTGCTTTGGGGTGGGCGTGGAGTGGTAACATACATTTGAAGAGGTATGAACCTAAAATACATATAGTGTACAAACCGATGCTCCATCCAGAAAATCAATCATTACAAATTACGTTAATTTTTAAATTAACTTTTCTCAATTTAAAAAAGAGCCTTGGGGAAGGTGACAGATGTTTGTCAGATAAACTAATGGAGATAGCAGGGTTCAACTGTGACTACTCAGGGAATGAATATTACAGATATTTTTTCTTTATTCATCCTGTTCCTATTCAGGCTTCTTTCTATAGCCAAAGAAGGAGTTTAGAAGGGAAGGTTGTAGCTTTTCACCTTGATGTGCCAGGGCCAAAAACAATCCCCAAACTAGTCTGACTGGCTCTAATAAGGAATGTAAGTAAACAAAACCTGAGTAAACAAGAGAGAAACCTGCCCATCACCTGTGGAGCCAGGTAATGTAGGTCACCTTCTGGGTGCCTTTCCCTGAGAAATGCCATATGAGCTTCCAGAGAAATGACTTATCACGCTGGCAGCAGCGTCTTAGGGAAGGAGCAGAATGAAAGATACTCTATCCAGCAATGGAGACCCGCTGTAGTAGTAAGAAACTAAGTACCTTAAGGGACTGGGGAGTTCTTAAACCTTTTTGGCAGGAGCAAGAATTGGCCTCTCTTTCATGAATGAGGGTCATTTTCATCACCTTGGGGTGTTAGACTTTGACAAGTCTGGTGATGAAGCAAGGTTGCACGTGTTCATAAGAAGAGATGACTTTCCCATCCTGGAACTCCTCAGTGAGGGTGCAGATTTTAACCAGTAGCCGGGACAGGGCTCCGTAGGCACTGCAGGGCTCACGTCTCCCATGGGGGACTGCGCGTTCCATGACTGTGGTCTTACTGGGTGTGCAAGTGGAAGGCTCACAGTTGGTAGCACATGGGTTACAGGGAAGCCTAGAAAAAACCAGAATTTCCCGTGTAGTTGAGGGAACACAAGCATGGCTAAGGAGAAAAGTGGTGGTGGTTAAATTTTCAACATGGGTGACTCAAGACAAGTACTTCCAACACTCACTTGTTCATTTAGTATTGTCATTAGTGGAAGAAAATGAATCAGACCAGATCCATGAGAAAGCCACATCCTAGGTATAGAATCATTACATTATGTAAGTGCATTATAGTTGACACCATAGCTTTGTGGCCAAGCACCACGCCAGCAAAAAATAGGTGGAGTCCGTTTACCAGCTAATGACCTCAGGTAAGTCAGGTGAGCCTTTGGAACTTTAGTTTTTCGGTAGATCCAGAATGGGTGTAATTGGATTGATGCAGGATCAACAGTGATAAGGAATGAGGTGAGGAAAGGAAGCTTATTAGATAGTTGCTTTATCAATGAGTTAGTCACGATGCTACTGGTGGATCTAGGGGAGTGTCCTTAATGATTTTATTGGGAAGCGCCAAAGTGCCTTCAGGGCTCTCTAAATGAAAAATTCTTAGAGAATTGGAGTTAGAAACAGGGAACAGTAGGAACTTGTTTTTGGAACTTGTCTTTGATTATTCAAGGCACTTGGCATATCGCTGCCCCTCGGAGAGTCACATAGGTTAATCTGGCACTGATATTACATGGAAATGTCAATTAAGAAAAAGATAGATGACTGGATCAAGAAGATGGGGTACATATACACAATGGAATACTATTCAGCATTCGAAGAAGATAAGCACATGCAATTTGCAGCGACATGGATGGAATTAGAGGGGATCATACTCAGCGAAACAAGCCAGAAAGAAAGAGAAAGATATCGAATGGTTTCACTTATAACAGGACTATAGGGAAACCAAATAGGACAGAGACACTTGGGGGGGGTGGGGGGAGGGGGAGGATAAGGGCACAAAATGGAGTAGAAAAGAACACAAGGGACCACAGAGATGGATCACGGGTGAATTGGTGATGGGTTACCCAAGGGGAATACAAAATGTAAAAGATATAAATAACAATAATATATATATATATATATATATATATATATATAAAGAAAAAGATAAAGATGAGAATAGAAGTCACTGACTGATTGTTTTGAGGAGAGAGGTCTGCTTAGCAATTGTCACTGAATTTTAGGTGTTAGTTTGGAAACTGAGTCATTTCAAATAGCTTGTACTCAAGGTCAGCGCCTTATGGCTTGGTTAACTTCTTATCATTTAAAAATATTACAACTTCTATTAAAAAAAGAGGCTGAAACCCACATCTATGTACTCTACTTTAAGTAGTCAGGAATGTTCATCTTTGAGGACACTTTTTCCCCCAGTAATTTATAAAACTCTGAGAAGCTAAACAACCTAAAAGCCATTAACCTGGTATGTTGGTTCTTCAAAATCAGTTCAGCCAACACCTCAGCTCTGGACTACGTCACCACAGTAGGTTACCCAATGCCACAATTTGAGGGTGTGGAAGGACCCTTCCATTTTAAGCCCCCTATCACTGACAAGAAGGTCAAGACACTTGCTTCCCTTGGCCTGCGGTAGCACCTAGTGTGTGAGCACCTTTCTCCTAAATGACTGTTTGTATGTTACGTACTTGCAGTCAGAGCTCTCCAGAAGGCTGCGGTATGTGGCAATCTCACATTCCAACCGGCTCTTGATGTCCAGCAGAACCTCGTATCCTTGGCTCTGTCTTTCTAGAGCACATCGGATCTCTGACAGCTGAGCCTCCAGGGTATCGATCAGACACTGGATCTGGGCCAGCAGTGTTGTGTAGCGGGCCTCTGTCTCCGTGAGCATGCACTCCTGGGAGTCTCTCTACCATGGAGGGGGAAAATAGCATTTATAATACTGCCAAGCTGGGGTCTTTGTGATTTGCAGCATTTGGAACATGGTGTCTTGTAACAGACACCAACGAGGCTCCAACTCCTCTTATTACCTCCAAATGTAACATGTCCAAGACCAAAATGATCAATTATCCTAAGACTTGCTTTCCTTTATCCTATTCCCCCCCCCATTTAAGTTTTTACTTCTCTTCCTCTTTTTTAATCTCTTGGTAATCTCCTACCATACTCTCCTACCTATGAGAGAAAAAAAATTCCAATTTATTGTTTATAACCAGATATTAAAAACATATCACCATATCACCTCATTTTAGGAGTGTTTGTAGCTTAAAAAGGAAAGGTGCAACATTTAGCCAACAATTTCCTCAATGGATCAATTTCTTTAGGGTAAAATAAGAGCTGAAATCTTAAAATTATGACAGTTTTTATAGAAGAAGAAACTGAGGCTCAAGAGGTTAAATGAGTTGCCCATAGTCACGTCACTAGCTGGTGACAAAATCAACTTTAGGACAAGGTCTCCCTAACACCTTTTGGATCAGAGCATTTAAATAAGTTCTTACTTCAGCAAGGTATTACAAAGATGGGGGAGGGAGCTCTGGACTCAGAACCTGAATTCTGGCTCAGAATGTTTCCTTTTGTAGTTTGACAAGTGACTTAAAGCTCCAGGATCTCATTTGTCTCTATCTATGAAACAGATGAGATAAAACTTATCTTGGACTTGACTTCGGAAGTCACCTTCACTCTCTGTGCCTCATCTGTAAAATGGGCTTAAAATTACTGCATGTGATAGACTTATAAAGGCCACTAAAGGCCACTTTATATGTCTCTAATATAATAGTTTATAAAAAAAAACTCTTGCACATCATAAAATGCTCTCTTAGTGTTTCCCAAAGTGTAGTCTGTGGATGATTATTGCCACCATCAAATAAGTTTGGAAAGCTGAATACCATGTGACCCTGCTCGGAGACTCACAACGCACATCAGCTTATGAACGGCCTTCAGGAAGGCACGTGGTATAGCCTTTGTTGAATCCAGCATTTTCCAAGCTTATTTGACATAATGTCCTTTTTGGGCTACAGATCTTTTAAAAATCAGAGGAACCGCTGCCCTGAGGGACACAGTCTGGGAATCATGCAGCACACGGCGGTCAGGGGCTATAGCCAGTACCATTCGGTGCTGGGCCTGCAGTTCAATCTCCAGCGTGTTCTTGGCGCGCCTCAGTTCGATGATCTCCGTCTGGCAGCACTGCTGCTCTTGGGAACTGGTCACCATTTGCTGCCTCAGCTCCTCCATCTGAAACAGGGGCCATGGCCATTAGGAAGGCAGGTATGGTTTTGACCCTGGAAATGCAATGTCAGCTTATTTTTTGTCACTCTTGCTCCACCCCACCTGGGTGTTGAACCACTGTTCCACATCTTTGCGGTTCGTCTCCACGATAGACTCATACTGACATCTGGTTTCTTGTAGAACCTGCTGTAGGTCAACAGAAGGGGCAGCGGTCACTTCAATGTTGAGTCTGTGCCCAAGCTGGCTCTGCAGGGTGTTGATTTCCTATGGAAAGGAAGAGAACACAGAGTCACTCGGTGAACAGATGCCTCCCTGGTGTCTTGTTTCAGTCTAACAGCAATGATTTAATTGTATCTGACATAAATATTACAATAAAGGGATGCAGGATTTATAGGAGCCATTGAGATGCTGTTAAAATGACTTAAAACTTTCAGATGTAACCAACTGAACGTGTTCAAATAGGTTCAACAAAGTGCAAAAGTTAAAACAATCGATCAGCAAGATCAGGGTTTTAAGGCATTGAGGTCATTTCTAGGGAAGCTCACGGAGGTAGAATTCATAATGGAGGCCACCATCTCTTTGGTGCCAATCCTGGCTTGCGCCAGTAGTGCCAGAGTCTGTGTAGGGGCACTTACAAAAAGATGGGAAACCTGTGGGGACATAAAAATTAGGTGTCTTCCTTCTCCCAGAAAAGCTGGGATGATGGACAGTTCAGATGTTGTGGATTTGAAACACTCAGAACTGCTTGTACTGCCAGGGCCTAAGAACAGAGCAGCAGTGCGTGCGGACATCTGCTGTTAAGTGCTTCTCAATGGAGTTGTTATTTTTGAGGATTTTAGCTGGTGTTGATGCTCTTGGGCTTTCTCTCACCATTTCATGGTTGTTTTTGAGACAAAGGAGCTCCTCTTTCAGAGACTGCACTCGTGCTTCCAGGTCAGCCTCTCCCAGGGTGAGGGCGTTAAGGACCCGCTTCAGGCTGTTGGCATCTGCCTCCAGCAGCTGGCGCAGGGATACCTCGGCCTCATACCTTTAAAAATGAGACACAGAAAAAAAGACCTTAAAAGAGAGAGATGTTGTTAATCGAGCCCGGTGGAACTCCCTCTGCTTTTTCCACTGGGCCTTTTGTTTACTGTCCTTCAATTGTGGGTCTGTTCTCTTCCGAGTGAAACCATTTGATAAACATCACCTTTTAATTGCTTTTCCTAAATTAGAGTGATGCTGTGTTGCTTTTCTTTGAGATGAAGGAATTTATCTTCCTTCCTCTGCCCCAGGAGGCAATGCAGCTTAAGCAGAAAGAGCACTAGGTTAGAAAGCTTGTGTCCAAGTTTTGATTCTGTCTTGTATGAGCTTTGCATGAGTCACTGAATCCCATTAAACCAGTTTTCTCACCTTAAATGGGCAAACAATATATTAGCCCTGTCTATTTTACCGAGCTGTTGTGCAGGTAGGAAACTAGAAGGTTTCCTATGTTAGAAGCTACCTGTGAGACATCCACAGGAGTGGTTATTAACCTCCAGCCTTTATTGAGTGTGAAGGTCTTTCTTTTCTGGAGGGCTGCTGACACAGTGTGTGCGGGAGGGTTAGTAGATTTGGTGTCATCTTATTGGGAGTGTTTAGCATCAGAGGCAGGGGGGGATTGTGTCCTGGATGACAGTGCTGGTGGGCTTACTTGGTTCTCAAGTCATCAGCGGTCAGTTTGGTGTTGTCAGTTTGTGAGACCAGTCTGGAATTCTCAGCCTTGGTACACAAGATCTAGAATTAAGAAATTGTACACACAAATGAGACAGGCACCAACATCTCCTTCTTTATAAACCAGGGGACCTGAGCATGTGTCAATGAACAAGGAAAGGCCAGATAGGCTTTTCATGGCGATTCTGAGGAAGTTTGGGAACTTCTGGAAGAGCAGAGTTTATATTATTTCCCTAAAGTTCTGTAAAAATGACTTCAATGGCTTTTGTTTATATTTTACTGTTAAAATGTAAGCTCCATCCTAAATTTGCATAACATGCCGAGGTCCTCTAGAATAGAAATACTACATGGGCAGGGACTTTTTAGTTCATCAGTATTTCCCCAGAGCCTAGAATAATGCCTGGTGCATTGCCGGCATTCAGTAAATATTTACTGACCAAACAAAAGTGAATAAATCCAGCATGTGTAGCCACATATCCCTCTGAATAAGAAGCTTAAGTTTGATATGGGAAGAAACGAAATATTTTGGAGATGATAAACTGAACATAACGGGAAATCAGTGGTAATGGTGGCAAAATTAATACAAGCTACTTAGGAACACTTTAAAACCAAATCCATTTTCTCAGATCCCTGTTAACTTATTTTTGTGAAAGAAATGACAGTCACAGGTTGTTAATACATCTTGGCCCCCAGTTGTCTAGTTATGATGGCAAAGTACATCTCTGGAAAACTATAAAATCCTTAAAACTGTCTGAAGATGACAGTTGCATTCAAGAGATGTTCTTAGTCTACAAAATATTTTTCAGCACAAAAGCAACTAAAATATCAAAGTGGAGTGAATGGTCAGTACCTGGAGACTACCAGCTCACGACTTGCCAATTCCGGTTTCTAAGACTCTTACCTTCTGTTGGAGCGCCTCAATGGTTGTGTAGTAGCACAGGTAGTCAGGACAGTCGACAGGGAGTTCCTTGTTACACTCTGCCTGGATCTTATACTCCAGCCTGGCATTCTCTTGTTCCAGCATTCGCACCTTTTCCAGGTAGTTAGCAAGGCGATTGTTCAAGTTTTGCAGGCTCTCTTTCTCATTGCTGTTGATACCTTCACCGCAACAGCTGCAGTCCCCCAGAGGCAGAAGGGTATGGAGGCAGAGACCAGGCAGAGGTTGGCAGCCCTGGGACTGGGGAGTTCTTCGAACATGGCCAGTGGGGTGGCAGTTGTTGACTTCAACCTCACTGTGTTGGCAGCTGGTGTTGGAAGAGATGGTCCTAAAATTTGTAATCCTAGAGCAGTTTTGGCATGTCATT
This sequence comes from Scalopus aquaticus, assembly GCA_004024925.1. Lineage (NCBI taxonomy): Eukaryota > Metazoa > Chordata > Mammalia > Eulipotyphla > Talpidae > Scalopus > Scalopus aquaticus. The sequence continues at coordinate 12,650 of PVIJ01015742.1, forward strand.
GAAGAAGAAGTACTTTTGCAGCCCTTGGTATCCATCGTGTGTGCCTAGCTTTCGTTTATTTCAGCCTGTGGTCCTCCGGGTCTGAATGAAAGCTCAAGCTATTCTGGCTGAGTCTAAATTCTAAGGCTTTGGCATTTCCTCTTTGAAGTGTTTATATAGCCTTTCCTCAAGGTGGTGTCACAGCAGGAAGGATGTTTTCCTTTCTAATGTTTATATCAAATCACATAGAAACATCTCATTAGTCTGCTTTTTATTTGTCTGAGAAGAGCATTAAAAGGTCTCATAAAAATGTGCATTTAGGCAGTTACTAAGTTATTACCCATCACAACTACTACTTGTCATTGGGTCCAGAGCTTCACATTACGTCTTCAAAAGGATCTGTTGCACAGTTGTAACAGCATCCATTATTAAGCAGGTGTGAGTAGATTAAGTTCATTAAGTCCTTATTGACCTCTCAGCAATGAGCTTGACCAGAAAGGAGTCCATCCTTCTCTTCCTTCCTTCTCTGCAAAAGGGAAACTACTAATATCTAATCATTATTGATTAATGTAGAAATCAGTATTTTATTCTGGTCTGCCCAACTGATTCTCCCATTTCATTGTTGGTATGTAAATATGGATTAAAATGTTGTTTTAAAACAAGTTTCCTTAAAAAGTAATTGCTAGATTTCTGTTTTAACTTTCCAGGTAGGATTGTATTGCCAACAAGAAATTTCTTGGAAAGATTGGTTATCTTTCAGTTTTTCAAAGTCCACATTTTATGATATTTTTAGTGTGCAGTGTTTCCTTGTAGCATTACACTAGCAAAATAATTATTGTGATGTTGGTTTATATTTGTTGTTTATGATCTGTTGAAGGGTATGGGTGTTCTTTCTGAGGAACACTTACTCAGCACTTTTTAAAGGGAAGTTATTTGTTCCCCATCCTTTATGGGAGGTGTAGGAGTAAATAGTTTGTCGTCGCTTCACATTACATTGCCTGCATTCCTTGGCTCGTGGCCCCTTCTGCCTTCAAAGTCAGCCATGTCCCGTGGAGTCTTTCTCACATAACATCACTCTCACAGGGCTCTTCTGCATTCCTCTCCCATAGTTAAGGCCTCTGTGATTACATTTGATCCACTCAGATAATCTAGGGTAAACTTCCTATTTTAAGGTCAGCTCATCACCAACCTGACTTCCCCTTTTTCATCTAATCTAACATATTCAGAGATTCCAGGGGTAGGATATGAACACCTTTGGGTGCCTATTATTTGCACAATGGAAGGAAGAGTGAATTAACAAATATACAAGATGCAAGAAAAAATTACATTAGAATGTACATGATCTACTTGAATAAAACGTTAAAATATACAGGAAGGCAGACAACTAGACTAACTGGAATGACGTATCACGTTCTTGGACTGAAATGTAACGCACACTATTATAAAATTATCAATTATCTCTACACTGACTTAACTTAGATCTTGATAAATTTATTGAGATCCTCCCCAAATATCACCTTTTAAACTTTCAATTCCATAAGAAAATTCTGAAATTTTTGTGCGAAAAATAAGAATAGCCAGGGAAATGCTAAAAAAGATAGGTTATAGGGAGACTCGTCCTTTCAGATATTAAAATGCATCTTAAAGCCTCAGTAATTGTATGTCTACTGATATGTGTATAATCAGTTCAACAGAGTAGAATAAGAAGTCTAGAAATGGATTTGCAAATAGATTGGGATTTATTATATGAAAAATGTAACATTTAAAGTCAATTGGGAAAGACCTACTGCCATGTCGTCTGGGGACAATTCTTTATCACTTGTGGGGCATAGGGCAGGGTATGTTCGAATCATAGTCCATGCCTTCTAGTAGGGCAAATTACAAATTGATCAAAGATCCAATTGTGAAAACATGAATTATAAATGTGCTAAAAGAAAACATAATACATGATACATAATACATCCACAGTTGGATTCTTTTCTATATTTGTAGTCAAGAAGCCTTTCTAATAACGACTCAATGTGATGAAAGCAAACAGAGCCTGTCCATTTGTTCTCTTCCCACCGGGTTCTTACCCCTTGTGTCCTCCCTGTTGCTGGATGCCTCAGCTCTTTGGTTAGCTTTCCAGGGTGCATTTTGATGTCTGACTTTGTGGCTGGGAGATTTCGAGCATGACAAATGAACGCTAGTTCCATGCCAGTCACAAAAGGACTTTATATTCCCGATTTTTCATGCTCTGTGGCCATGAAGAGCAAGCGAGTGTCCAGGTTTGCCTTGGGGGCTGGGGGTCAAGGGTGCAGCATGATGCCAGATAGAAGCTGCAGAGAGCAGAGTCTTCCCAACTCTATCTCAGAAATCTCCATTTGTACTTTTGTGGATGGAGAAACAAATATTTACTGTTAAATAATTTTGCATGAGCAAAAAGCACAGCCTATAAAATCAGAAGACTGATGACAAACTGGAAAAGAATATTTACAATTATACCACAAAGAATGACCAGAAAGGAATTATAAAAGGCACTTAAAATAAGAAAAATGTTCACTGTCACTCGTAAAAAGATTTATTTAAATTACATTGAGATCATTTTATTTTTGCACCTATCAGATTAAAAAAAATCAGTTTGATAAAAATGCATTGTACTGCATACAGAACTCTCATTTTTTGCTGATGGGAGGATAAATTCATTTAGTGAAATTACTATAACTAAGGTAATCCAATAGTGTGATAGAATATACTGTTTAGAAATATATTTCTGGCTAACTGATTTTGGACAAAGTTTCCAAAACAAGTCAACGAGAAAAGAAAAGCCTTTTCAACAAATGTTACTGAATTAACTGAAAAATTATTTAAAATCTTCAACCGTACTCCACACTATGTATAAAAATGTTTTCTAAAGTATTAATTACTTAAATGTGAAGGCTACATTTGTAGTTTTTAAAAGAAAATGTAGAAGAATATCTTTACAATCTTGTGCTAAGAGATTTCTAGTATGTAAGAACACTAATCATAAAAGCATAGATTAGACTTCATCAAAATCAAAATCTGTTCATGATGAAAACATACCACTAAGAAAGTGAAAAGGCAAGCCCCATGCAGGTAAAAACCACATTATTTTTATCTATTTTTCTGTCCATCTGTCCACCTACCCACCCACCTGTCTGTTTGTCCATCCATCCATCCATCCATTTCTCTCAAAGGATTTCCCTAACACCAGCAATTTCACGTGCAGGTATGGGCCCCTGAGAAATGAATGGGTACATGTACAAAGAGACTTGCATGAAAGTACTTATTGCAGCTTTACTTTTAATAACACCAAAATGGAAACAATGAACTGCTCATCCACAGGAGAATGGACCCACAGGCTGTGCATACACTATTTAGTGGAATATTACTCAACCACAGAAAAGTATGAACTGGTACTAGTGACAACATGAAAGAGCCTCAAAACCATGTTGAACTGAGGAAGTCAGACACAAAGAGTACAAATGGTATCATAACATTTGTATTAACTTCAGGAGCAGGAAAAACTCATCTACCAGGTTAGATGCCTCCTTCAGGGGGCAGTGAGCTGACGGGAAAGGAACATGAAGGGACTTTCATGTGGATATTCTACATATTGATCTGAGTGGTGATTACATGAGTGTGTATGTTTTTAAAGCCTTATAGGGCTGCATTCAGTGGCTGCATTTTATTATTTCAAATTATAGCTCAACAAAGTGTGGCTAACATAAAGGTTACGATTTGCTATAGCTGTGACTTTCTTATGGCTTAGCTAATCCATTTGTATTTGGGGAGCTCAAAATATTTTCAGTTGAGTTTATACAAAAATCAAACAATTGGCATAGATTTAGACAATTACCTAGGATCAGACGGTTATTATGGCAACAGTAATAAGCCACAAAGGCTATGTCTTGCTTGGAGGTTAGCAAGAAAGCTTTAAGACCTAGAATGTCTATGAATAAGCAGGAATGAGAATGAGTATTAAAGCAGAAATATACTGGAGATGCTCCGGGGGCAGTACGAGGACACGAAAGCCTTCTTAGTTTCAAGTCTGATGTCCCGCAGTGGAGCCTCATCTCCTTCCAGGTCACTGCAGACTGCAAGTCCCCAGCTGCCATGCTGTCTTTATCCTTCATGTATAGCAGTTTTCGACTGTGCAAAGTACATATTCCATGCAGGCCTCGCAAGTGTCGCCTGGTGTGCTCGTAGCAGCGCATGGGTTACAGGGGAGCCTATGGAAAAACCATTTTGAAACCAAGCTTAAGAAGGGAAACCTGGATAAAATGTCAGCTCAAAAATAGAAAAACCGAAATTTGCTGACAAATCATGTTCTGAAAAACACTCCTTGCAGCATAGCTTTTGACTTCAACCTATTTTGTACCTGAAGCCAAAATTGCCACTCCGTGTTCACTGAAGCTATAGCAGTTGAGTAAAATTCTATGTATTTTCTTCACTTTGCAAATTAACATTTCTAACTTCAAATGATTAACCTCAGCCACTTTTCATCACTCTTTTAGAGAGGCCTGAACTTGGCCAGATCTTGGGGAAACAGAATTCTCCTAGGTGAGCCTTTTTTATGAGTCTGGGATTTTTAGGGTCACTTGTACACTTGCCTGCAGTCCTCGCTCTCCAGCAGGCCCCGGTACGTGCTGATCTCGCTCTCCAGCCGGGCCCGCACGTCCAGCAGCACCTGGTACTCCTGGTTCTGCCGCTCCAGGTCACAGCGGATCTCGGCCAGCTGGGTCTCCACGTTATCTATCAGGCACTGCACCTGCGCCAGCTGGGAGCTGTACTGGGCCTCGGTTTCTGCCACCGTGCACTCCAGGGATTCTGTCTGCACAGGAGAATGTGTGAAAGGACCGTGTAGCCATTTCCAGGGCTAGTGGCTTGTTTTCAAATCCTTCTTTTCCCAATCATGTGACTTTGGGAAAACTACTGAGCTTCTCTGAGCCTCAGTTTCGCTTTATAAAAAGTGGAGGATGCACAGTACCTGCTTCCCCGGATGGCAGGGAGGCCTCAATGAGCCCGGGCCTCTCGCAAGCTGAATGCCAGCTCTCCCTCACCTGGATGCTCTCTATGGGGCCCACAGTGGCTGACACTGGGGTGAGTGACTGGTTAATGTAACTGGACTAGATGGTATTTATTCTTGGTGCTTGGGTGGGTGGAGTGGGGTGCAATGAAGTATCGGTTTGAGGTGTGACCCTGGGAGACCTTAGGAGAGTGGTGGAATGCAAAGTTTGAAGACCATTTTTCTTTTAGCTATGATGGTGAACTTGGATAACTGGTCTGACTCAAGAGTGAAAACCCATTGGAATGTTGGGGTCCTTGACTGAGGGGCCTCTCTCTCATTCTTTTCCTGCTCTGTCCTCCTCTGTCCATGTCTGGAGGTGCCACAGGACCACGGTCATCCCAGGAGAAGTTAGAGCACCGTAGTGGACAGTGTCAGCTACTGACCTCCCCCCTCTGCTTCTAGCTGGGTCACAGCAGTACTTGGAAAAGGCGAGGAAATGGAATCTCTGCAGACTAGAAATTCAGAACTGTGGGTCTAACTATGGGTTGGGGTTTTCACATCACAGGGCCCAAGTCTCAGTGACAAAGCAGAGCTGCCGCCCCTTACACACCAGGCTCTGCTGTGCTTGGAGCTCGATCTCCAGAGCGTTGGCAGAGCGCTTCAGCTCCAAGATCTCCGTCTGACAGCCCTCCAGCTGCTCTGCGCTGGACAGCTGCTGCTGGCTCAGCTCCTCCGTCTGAAAACAACACGAGGTTAGAGGACACAAATAAGGCAGAATCCCGAAGCCTGCTATTTTCTGGCTCTAGATGCCGACCTGAAGCGCAAACCACTCCTCGACGTCTCTGCGGTTGCTGGCAAGCACCGATTCGTACTGGCAGCGCATCTCGTCCAGGACTCTGCTGAGGTCCACGGTGGGTGCCGTGTTCAGCTCCACGCTGAGCCGGTCGCCAAGCTGTTCCCGAAGCAAGTTGACCTCCTGCAAATGGAAACTGGTCAGGCCTGTCACCTCGTAGTGGTGGGGGAGATCACTTTAACATCCCCCGGATGTCCCAGTTCTGTCTTGTTGGAAAGGTATGGGATTTAGATTCCAATCTCCTGGGTGGAATTTCTTTTTACTACTCAGCTTCATCTGTGAAATGGGCACAATAATTTCCCCTTTTCTAGAGAGTTCTTGTGAGATAGGTAAGAGTATACACACACGAAGCTTATAAAAGCCCTGGGCACACGGAGAAGTCTTGAGATGCTGGCTATTAATATTATCAGCAAACATCCAAAGGGAAAATAGACTTTTTCACATAATGCAGCTTTTTTTTTTCAGCTTCACCAACATGGGATAACCATATAATTTTCATTTTATAATTTCAAAAGGTTTATAAACACAAAATTAAAAAAAAAGTCAACCAAAATATTGCCTGAATCTTTATCCCCTGTTGGAAATGGCCTCATGCTGTTTTGTAGCCTGATTTTCAGACCTGATGCGTTAGAGGCAGGAAGGGCACAAGCCTGCAAAGAGAGCCATTTGTGGACTTCCATCTGCGCAAAAGCAGTGCAGTGAAGGCAGCGACCAGGGGTGTGCCACATCAACACCCAGAGACACGCTGTGACGAGTGATAATCTCCAATAATTTTGTTCCAGTGTAAGCAACAGCTACCCAGGGGCGCCCTACATCCACCACAGGAAATCTGTCTTTTGGCGTCACTTTCACTGCTCTTCAGCCATTCTGCCGTCTTTCTCACCTCTTCGTGGTTTTTCTTCAGGCAAAGCAGGTCATCCTTCAGAGATTCCACGTGGGCCTCCAGATCGGCCTTGCACGTGGTCAGCTCGCCCAGGATCCCCCGCAGACTGCTGATGTCAGCTTCCACCAGCTGGCGAAGAGACAGTTCAGACTCGTACCTTTCACAGCAAAAGAGACAGAGCCGGGCTTACTTGGCTGGACGCTGTGCACGGAGCTGGGGCGTCCTGATGACTCAGGACTCAAGGAAGCCACGTGGCCCGAGTGCCTTTTACATCCCTGCTAACGACAAACTTGAGCTTTGCAAACCTCCTTAGCTAACAAAATATTCTATATTGTTTGGGTAAAGACCCAGAGGGGGCAGACGCACTAAACAAACCAAAGCAAACTTTTGCACTGTAAGACCAGTTAATGGTGACCTAGAAGGGAGAATGAAAGGGAGAGTAAGCCTGGTGAAAGGGGTCCATTGTGTGGTGAAGGATAGAACTGGACTTTGAGTGATGGAATTTAATGCAGTGCACACACATGTTGATTCTTAAAAATGCACATGTGAAACATAGAATGTTGTGATGCAATGCTATTGCAGCAACAAATAACAAAATTTTAAAAATTCTTTAGAGAATATTTCCAATGGTGTGTGTGTGGGGGGTGGGGGGAACCATAAATTATTTTCAATTTCAAATTCAACTCACCTTGACTTAAAGTCATCAGTAGCCAGTTTGCAGTTGTCAAGCTGTACAGCAAGCCTACAATTTTCTGCCTTCGTACACAAGATCTGGGAAATAAATTGTCATAAATGGCTCTTTGAAAGAAAACTAAATATCTCTTCATTTTAACAACTATGCCATTCTGTAGCTTTTAAAAGTCTTTATGAGAAAGTCTAAAATAGCTTTCAGTCTACTTATTTCATTAGCCATGTCACTTTATGAAGAAAAAGCAGTGCCAACTTACTCCCCAAACAGAACAGAAAAATTAAAAGGACCTAAGGACATTTGGACATTCTAAGGACTTAAGACATTTTGCAATATCGCTTGGTAGTTCAACTCAGTTAAATTTTTGCCATAATAGATTGTATTAGGATTATATGTGATCCATGAAATAAAAAATTATCAATACATAAAGAAAATGGGCATTAGGTGAAATTATATGATTACAAGATGACTTTTAATATCAATGTAAAAATTATGTCAATGCACCATGTTGCTTTAGACGGAACATGGTTTTCCCTCATTTTATAGATAACCAGAGGCAGCTTTGGGGCCAGTGCTGCTCATTCCCCATCCTCTGCACCGCCTTCCCTCTTGGAATTCCTCTCCCAGGTTTCCTTGCACAGAACAGCCTCTGCTAGTAGAAAAACAATGCAAATCACAGGTTGGGAAGGCAGAGCATGAGGGCCATGGGGCACCAGACCTTTCGTTGGAGATCTTCAATGGTGTCGAAGAAGCACTGATAGTCAGGGCACACCAGTGGGACGTCGTCTTCACACTGCTCTTGGATCCTGCACTCCAACTCTGCATTCATTTCCTCCAGGGCACGCACCTTTTCCAGATAGTTGGCAAGTCGGTCATTCAGGAACTGCATCGTCTCCTTCTCATTGCTGTTGAACGCCCCGTCCTCGCACCAGGCACAGGTCCCCACCACACACGGAATATTGCAGCTCCCGGCAAAGTAGCATGGTGCCAGGTAACCGGTTGTCAAGCAAGACCTGGATAGCAAGCTAGGGGTCTGGCATCGGGGAGTAGCACAGATGCTGGGGAGACATGTGGTTTCCACACAACAGGATGAAGCAGAGGGACACTCAGAGGCCCCTGTGCAGGACTCAGAAGGGCAGCACGTTGGGGAGCAGTCAGAAGTCATCCTATTCAGAGCGAAGAACAAAGGCCAGCTGAAAACACCAGGTGCCTGCCTCCAAAAGTCTGCTATGCTCCTGACACTTTTATATAGCCCCCCAAATGGGTATTTACAGAATGTGCCGGATGTTTTCTTTATCATTGTTGGTGCCAGTTTTCAGGTAAACATTTCATTAGGACTGTTTATTTGTTGAGGAGGAGTTATATGCCTCATAAAAGAGATGTAACTTCAGGTTACTAAATAAGGACACCATTTCCATATGCCTGTAAGATAAAATACATGGTTCAGAAAATCTTCATAGGAAGAAGCATTGTCCTTTGACAGAATAAAGAAAGAAGGAGAGAATTGGGCCCATCAGTAATTATAGCTGCTACCCATTACAAAGAAGAAAAACAGCAGTCCCAGAGATTTTCTATGCAAGGGAAATTACTTATGTCTCCCTTTAAAATTAATATCGTTACTCGTTAACTACCATTTCCTTGTGCAACCACCACAGAAATGTTCTGTGGGATTAACCATTCTTTGCAGTGTTTTTTTGTGGTCTTGCTGTATGCATATGGTAGAGGAGCGAGGTATGTACTGGGTTTAAAGTGTGTGTGTGTGTGTGTGTGTGTGTGTGTGTGTGTGTGCGCATCTGTGTGTGAGTACCTTATCTGCATATATGCAAATTGAAAGGTCTCTTTACATAACTGCACCTGGAACTGTGGTCTTTGATTTCCTGAAACCTGCCTTCACATCTCTCCTGCCATTTTTACATGAGGAATACTGTTTTTCACCTGTATCTCTGATAAGAATGAAATGTAAATTCTAAGTTACAATCTTGGTTACTTGGGAAACTTTTCGGTTACCCTTCAGAGTAGGGGCAAGGAAACTACAGAAGGCTTTTCTTCTGAGATAGGAAACTGTTTTCTCGTATGTTTGTATGTGTTTATATGAATATATGTATTTTTGAAGACTACAATTTTATGAACTACAAAATTGTAGAATTGGAAAATTGGAACTGGAGAATACAATTTTGTATTGTGGGTTCCAGACCAGGAATTCCATTGAATGAAATCTCTGGTGAAGTTCTAGGTGGACAGGGATTTGAGGTGTCCTTTCTTTGAATCTCCCTTTGAATTACATCTTCATTATGAAGCATAATTTATTTCATTTCTCTTGACTTTAGTTGCGCTATTTATTTTTGTTTTCAAATGTGTGCAGAGCAAATTGCCTCCAAAATTGACGGGATCATTATAAGGGAAAACCCTATTACTCTGATAAACTTTTTGATCCAGAATGAACTTGTTTTTCTATCTCTGAGCACTGCTTCCTAGATCCTGACAATAGAAAGATGAGGGGGAAAAAAAAAAACAAACTAAAACCAAACCATATCTTAAATAAATGGGTTAAAACAATCTCAGGATTTTGTTATTCCTTGGGTAGAGTTGGGTTTGATTTTAGTGATTTTTTTTTTACCTTTATACTAAAAAGTTCTCTTTCCTACCTCTCTGGGATCTCAATTTCATGTATGTCGGGCTATTTGATGCTCAGTTCTGCACGCTGTTTGCATTCTATTCACTTTCTTCAATCTTTTGTTTCTCTTTCTGTTTTAATTTTGATACTTTTGATCTCTCTTAAGATTTGTTTTGAGGTACTTTAATTCATTGACTTCATCCCGAATTGGCAGTGTCCAATCTATTATCTATTGAGTTCTTTATTTCAGATTGCACTTTTTAGTTCTAGAATTCTCATTTGCTTCTCTTATTTAATTCAAACAATTTAAACATATTTGTTATTAATTTATTACATAAAATATGAAATTTAAATTTTGTGGTGAGAATCCTCATCCTGCCCATTTTTTTCCTTTCATATCCTGTTCCTCTTTCCCTTTAAATCTGTGAAAATAGAATAACAATTTAAAAATCCTTGTTTGATAATTCTAATACCCACATTTTTATAGACCTATTTTTGTTGGCTACTTTTCTCTTGATTAGGGATGATATTTTCCTGCTTCATCACATGTCTTGGGAATTTTAATTAGCTGTTGTTCATTCTGGATGGTATACTTTAGGAAGTTTCGATTATGTTGCAGGGTTTTCAGTGATGAGTTTTGGTCTGCCAGGAAGCTAAGTCACTGGAAGAGTCTCTTGATCTTCAGGCTGGGCTTAGACTTTTCTAGGGAAGATGTGATTTGGAATAGTCTTTTCTCAAGGTTTCCTACCCCAGCAGCCTTATGGAATTTCACCTGTGTACATGAAACACAGCCCTTTGCAATTACTTGATAAAAAGTTTTCACATTGGGGCCTCCCTGGTGGCACAAGGTGTTAAAGTCTCAGCACTATCAAGTTATTACCAGACACTGCAGCCTGAATTTGATTCCTGGCCAGGGAGCTTCCCACATGGTACAGCAGACCCCTCCTCTCTTGCCCGCTGCTCCCCTCAGCAGCGTATTTCAGTCAGTCTACCTGTTCTGCTCCCCACTCTGTCTCTGGTGAATCCTCTCACACACACCCTCCACCTCTAGCCTACACCCCCGCTCTTGAATGCATAAATAAAGAAATCTTTAAAAAAAGTTTTCACAGATTTCTGTGAAATCTTCCCTTAATATGTTTTCTTCATTTCTAGAACACTGGTGTGTAAAATTCCAGCTGCCTAACCTTCGTCTAGATATCCCACTTGTGCCTCAAACTTGACATGCCTGGAGCACACGGATTTCCCATTTTTAGGCCTCCTCCTTCTCTGCCCGGTGCCCAGTGGGTGACAGAACTCTTCTCCCTTGTCTCTCTTTGACACCTGTACTCATCTCTTTGACTACCAGCTCTAGCCAATTTGTCCTTGACTGGGCTTTCTCCTCTTTATCACTGTTGCATTGCTGCAATCTTAATTTTTAAATCATTCTCAGTTTTATGAATCACAGCACTTCACTTTTTTTTAACAATTTTTATTGTAACACATGCCTAACATTCCATGACCAATTGTTAATTGTATGGAGGAATGATTGAGTAGTGTGTATGTATCTACCAAATTTGCCAGCTCATGGCGAGCAGGGACAATGAATGCAAGACACATAAACAGGTATTTAGTAGGTGTCCATTAAGTGAATAATGATATTACTATGTTATTAATTTTTTTGTATAAATACAGCAGGTCACCTGGATTAGTTGAATGTCATATTATGTCACATTTGGTGTTCAGATCACGTTCAGTTTTCCCAGCCTACCTTAAACCTGTGTATTAGAGCACAAGCTGGGGAAAGTCTCTATTCATATATGCTAGGCTGGGCCATCTTATGTGCAAGACCATTTAGTTTTCTTAAAATAACATGAACAAGTAGCAAGCAATACTCATCTTATGCCATCATCTTCAGCTTTGCAGATTTCCTTCATTTTTCTTAAAATGCTGACTTTTGGGGTTAAGAAAATACACTTAATGCATCATCAGGAATAAACAAAAGTAACTGTAGACATTTGTGCTATGCCAGAGATGTAAACTTTATTAGGAAGATCATGAAGAAGCTCCTCAATTTCCAGAAAGACACCACCCAAGACTGGAAACAGAATTCCCAAAGCACCCAAAGAAAGATACACCTTTTATATGAAGGAACTGAACAACTTCGGGAAGCCACAGACATCCATCCACCTGTTCAGGCCACACTGGCTACCGATATCCCCCACATGATCATTGAAAGTCTCTTGCCTTTTTTTTTTTTTTGTGTGTGTGTGCAGGTCCAGGGGTTGTTGGTGACAGCGCCATCTTGTTTCAGCTTTGAGTGCAGGGTCAGTCAGTGGCAGGTACTGAGACAGGTGAACATTGAGGCTTCTGGGTTGACTCTTTCAATGTCAGCAGCGTCAAGACAGCCACCCCTTAGCAGCAGCAGCTGGGGGCGCAGGGGTTCCCACTGCAGGGCTGCACGTAGGTGGTGAGGTTGAGGGTCTCCAGACCTGGGGTGGGCTGGGAGGAGTTGGCCAGGAAGAAGGTGGGCACATAGGGCTGAGGAATGTGGCTGGGTGGGGGGGTGTTGTCACAGCCGGTGGGCTCCAGCAGCCAGGTGGTGTGAGGGCAGGTGCTGGGCAGGCAGACCCCGCAGCGGCAGCACTTGTCAGAGGAGCAGATGGTGGTGGCGGGGCCGGTGGGCACACTGCAGCAGCAGCGGGGAACACAACAGCAAGACATGGCCGTGGGAATCTGTGGTGTTTTATTTGTTTGGTTCAAAGAAAGAGGAGGCTTCTGAGGCGTGAATGTCTCTCCCTGCTCTGGGACTCTTATATACCTTCCCCAGTGGGTGTTGGTCCAACCAGGAGGCTTCTTTCCTGGTTCTTGTTTATGTTAGTGGGCCATTATCCTTTGATTGGTTTGACATTTAGATGCTTGTAAAGAGTCTCTATTCTCCTAATTACATTTTATTTGAGTTCTTTGCTAAATATGAAGTTGATTACTCTTGCTATTTGTCACTGGAACACATGCGTTATGAGGTCTTACTGCAGGCTTCTGTGATTATGATTCCAGCACCAGCCCTGCTGGGGGAGATGGTGGTGGCCATCCAGAATATGGGGGCCTTTCTTTTGCTGCTGCTCGGTTTTATTTTTTGAACTTCACCTGTATAATGGGTCTGAAGAATTATTCTTAAGTTGGACTTAATTTTAGTAACTTTCTTTTAGCTCTGGAACTTTCAAAGATGAAAATTACTTTGAGAAATATGAGTAGACTTTAGAAAGATTCCTATTGTTAAGTTTCTGATGATAAAATGTTAGGTATTCATTTTAAAACTTTGAACAATATAGAAAAGCATAAAGAAAACAACTCATTTGTAATTTTATCACTGAGAGAAATTATCTATTCATATTTGCATATATCTCACTGGTCATTTTTCTCTATATTATGATTTTATTACATTCCTGGAGTCATATTGTATCTACTGTCCTATAACTTGCTTTTGTGCTTAAACACATATGCTTTCATTATCTTGTATTCTTAAGCATATTTGATAGTCATTTTTAACATGTCTAGCATCCATCACATAACTATTGTTCTAAACTATTAAAGATTTTCACATTAATAATTATTTAGGTTATTGTCAATGTTTCTCTATGGTAACTGTGACAATAGAGAATCGGTGTGTATACAGATCTTCAGGCACATTTATGATTCAGAAACAAATAATTATCAGGTAGAATTATTGGAGCAAGTGTTAATTAACAATATTTTAAGGTCTGTGATATTCATTGCCATTCTGCCCTCCATTACCTTTTAAATTCTATTTATTTATTTTAATTCTGTTTCTGTATCCCCACTAGCTGTGTTTGATAATTCCTGATTCCCCACACTTTGGCGGGCATTTAAAAGTGCTTGCCAATTTGGTGGGTGAGAGATGAAATTTCATTATTGTTGTATTTGTATTCATTTCATAACCAGTTAGAAAACATTCTTTCTTGGGCCTCCCGGGTGGCACAAGGGATTAAGTCTCAGCACTATGAAGCCATCGCCAGCCTCTGCAGCACTAGTTTGATCCCAGCCGGGTAGCTGACCCACATGGCGCAGCAGACCTCTCCTGCCTCACCCGCTGTTCCCCTCAACAGTGTATTTCGGTAGACTTGCCTATTCTGCTCCCCACTCTGTCTCTGGTGAATCCTTTTATACCCCACACCTGTGGCCTACACCTTAGCTCTTGTATGCATAAATAAATAACTTTAAAAAAATACATTCTTTCCTATGTGCATTGGTTATTTGTTTTTCTATTGAAAACATTTGATTTCAGTCAGCTTTTATTTCCATCACTGTGCATGAGCTTCTCAAGCCAAACACAGTGTAGAGGAAATGCCTGCTCTCTGGTTCTAGCACAGCATTCAGGCTTTGGGCTGCGTCCAGTAGAAGAGAGAGAGCACGGGTGGTGGGGTGGGGGTAGAGCTGGGGGGAGCCCTGCCTGGGACCATCCTGGTGCTCACACTGTTCCCACCTAACCTTGACCCCTCATCCCTCAAGCCACGGTTAGCTCACTTTCTTTCTACCTCTTCTTTGACATATGCCTACCTATCATGCACAGTGGTGAGCAAGTCATGTGACTGTTTTGTGGTTTTTTTGGAGGGGCTATGGCATCAAGAGGGCTCTTTGCTGCCTCCAGTTTTGCTTGTTGCATTTTTTTTTAAGATTTATTTATTTATGGGGCCTCCCTGGTGGCGCAGCGGTTAAGCGCTGGGCTGTGGAGC
>PVIJ01015743.1:0-35237 GCA_004024925.1 Scalopus aquaticus
AGAGGGGGGGAGGAGGAGGTGCGAAGGGGAGGAGGAGCAGGTCGTGGCCAGCACTGGCAGATGCCCAGAGAGGCAGGGCTCTGGTGCCAGGGGGGTCCCCACGGCCCTGGGGTCAGGTGGAGGACAGTGTCGATATGCCATTTGAGCGGTATGAACAGTGTGAGCCTCGGGCAGTTTGGCAGACACATGAGTGGACCCTAGTTACTTGGTTTTATCTGTTTTTCATGAATTCTTGATTTGGGGACATGAGGCCTTGGGAGTTTCTCTGACAGGAACCCATCATTGTTTGCTCTTGTGCCCCCGCCCCCGCCCGGTGTGTGCCAGGTCTCTGAGCTTTGCAGGGGCAGAGCCCACCTGTGCGACCTCCCTCACCTTGAAAGCCCCGAATCACATGCCTGCTCCTCAGGTGGAAGCCTCCGCGCTGAGAGGGCACAGCTGAGAGCAGTCACCCCACCAACACCTGGAAGGACAGGCACGGTCGTGCGTGTGTCCAGTCCCCCCAAACTTGGAGAGTCTCTTTGCAGCATTGACTACAATTTGCCTCATTTTCAACTGCTTCCCCTCTGATCACCCCAGAAGGGAACCTGAGGTGAAGCGGCTCTTCAGAGGGCCCTTTACACCTCCCTTTATGTCCCCCTGCCCATCCACTCACACCAGCCTCCCACTGTGGCACCTTCAGGTCCAGCCCAAGCCCCTGCCCACAGAGCTGGCCCCCCCTCTGGGATTCAGATGGGCGTCCAGAAAGGTCAGGTGAAGTTAGAGGGAACTGACTCCACGAGCACATCCGTCAGCACATCCTGTTCTACAAGTTCAGCTGAGTCGCAGCACCTGCTCCCTCTGTGGGAAAGCCCTTAGCGCCCTGGGGTGCAGTGTCCCTACACTTCTCACCTGAGCCCTCCCAGCTCCTCAGGAGGCTTTGAGATCCCAGGATTAACTAGTGAATGTTGATTTTATGGGCACAGAGCCAGGACTCTGGCCTGATCGCAGCCCTTGGTAGGAAAAGGTTCATCACGTGGGCATTTGGTCCTGGTGTGGGCTGGTGGCCTGGGGCCTCTCGGCCACTCACCTGTCTGCACACCTACCATGATTTACCTGTTAGCTCCCTCCTCTTCACTCCTAACAAGAGGTAACATTTTTGTTTCTCAAGCAAATTAGAAGCTCAAAAAGAGGAAGAAACTCCTTTTTTAACCTACAGTGTTTTAGTTGGAGCTCTGCAAATTGTGGAAGCCAAATAAGTCTTGTGGCGAGAACAGTCTCTGTTCCTCCCCCTTCTCTCTCTTGTCACCGCCTCACCCATGTTCTGTTCAGCACAAGTGTATTTACTACTGTAACTAACGTGCTAACTTTGGTATGTGTTCTTCGCACACCTGTACTTTCAGAGAATCTTCACTTCTATGCCCTTCAGAAATTTCCTTAGACAAAGGACAGTGAATATAATATGTAGATTCCAGTGCTGTTGAGTCACCCGGTGGACAGTGTGGAGAAGAGGGGTGCATGTGGAAGGTGCAGCCACAGAGCCAGGTGCTGTAATGTCAACATGAAGGGTGTGGGAGGCGAGGAGCCCATCATCTTGTGGACCTCCAGTTTTGATGAGAAACTGTCCCTGGGGCAGTGCCTGTCAGTCCTAATGGCGGTGACCTGATGAGAAGGGAGTCAGGGGTGCCGTGTCCTGGCAGTGGGGTACTTGACAGGGGGCTGGCGGGAAGGCACCCCTCTCTGCAGTTTGAGCCACTTCAGAGGGATGGTGGGCACCTCCGTTGAACCCTCCAGGTCCCTCGCAAACTGGGCAGAGAAGTTCTCCCTGTGTGTTTTCTTTTGTTACACGCCGTACCTCGCAAATGTACTTTTGTGCTAAATCAGTTTCATAAGGCATCCATTTCAAAAGCAAACTGAAAATAACTTACGTAGAATGTCAACCAAAAACGCACTGAAGCTGACTGAGGATGTGGAGGTTGGTGCCACATCTCGGGCCGCGGGGCTATGGCTGGCAGGCCTGTCCTGCCCGCAAGCTTCTTGGCCCCTGGAACAGGGCTGACCACAGGTGGCATGGGCAGTTGACTGTGTTCCTCTTACAGCCTGCGGTCCTGACCCTCTGTGACCTGGTAACAGTTTCGGCGGGAGTAGGAGGAGCGTGAGCAGTGACCGCAGCACCCCGGAGGGCGGTGCCTGTGTGGGCGCCTCTGCCACCTGGCGGTACCTGCTGCACACCAGTTCTTTTGTTTTTTTGTTTCTTACTAGTTAGTAGACCCACCCGAAAACATAATGGAGAGAACACTGAAATGCATGTGTAGTGGGGATAAAAGTTATCCTTAAAAAGTTATCATTTGTGACATTAACGTTTCTGAGAGACGGAGTGAAGGAAGGTGTCGCCAGGGTTTCTTCCCCTAACAACTGAGCCTACCATCTCCAAGTAGGCAGCCCAGCTCTGGTACCTGAGAACCTTCTCTCTCTATGGAGCTGTGCTTAGTGTGTCTTCAGCTTTGTATTTTCTCAGGAGGTGGTATAGCAACCAGACCCTGATGAGCATCTCCTCACCATGGGGATGCCAAGGGCGACGGGCTGCGTTTCTCAGTATGGGTCTCCACACCTAAAATCTGAGGATAAGCCTGCTTCCTAATCCCTGGGAGTCTTAAGTGAAGTATCTGTAAAGGGCTTATGATAGTGTGTCCAACACAGTAGGACCTCAGGAAATAGTATGCTGTTGCTGAGCAGTACACCAGTCACAGTTCCTCCTTGCCGCAGTCTCTGCGGATGCATTTTACACAGCTGCATAATATTCTCCCAAGTCATGTGCGTTCTTATTTGCAGAACCATTCCTCATTGGTAGACTCTTGGCTTGTCTCTGAATTTGCACTGGAATGAGAAATTCTGCAGCAAGCTCTTCCTGTGTGGCAGATTTAGTGCTCCCTGGACCCAAGGACCTTGGCTGGCACTGGGTGCCAAGCCTCTGGCCTGGAGGGGCCCCCTGTCTGCACAGAGCCCTGGACCCCAGCACCTGCCCCTTCCGCGACAGTGTGGCAGAGACGACAAAGAGTCAGACCCTGCTGCAGAGCTTTGGGCAGGCCGGAGCCGCCTGAAGGAGGCGCGGGAAGTGAGACCACGGAGCTGCAGGAGGGTTGCGAAGGGCTTTGTGAGAGCATTGAGGTGCAGTGGGAAAGCCGGTTAGAAAGTCATGGAACAGCAACTGCCGCCAGTTAGAGGCGCTGCTGAGCTGCCAGGCTGGGAGAACTAGCTCATTCAAGGTGTTCTCCTGGGTGATCAGGAGGATTCGGTTGCCACTTCCCAACACCGGATGGATGAAGGACGAGAGATCTGGGGAGAAGTGGGAGCTGAGCTTTGGAATATCTTCTTTGAGATAAAGCATCTAGGTGGAGCTGTTCACTGTGCAGCAGATGCGGGAACCTGGAATGTACAGGGAAAGGCTCCGCCTGGGTCTGCACACTGAAGGTGTCTGCGCTTTGTATTTATGACACATCCTTAAAGCTCAACACAGGTACTTCACCCGTGATTACTGCTCTTGTGGAGAATTTTTAAAATATTTTCACCCTTTTAAAAATCAGGATGAACTTCTGAGTCATTCGTTAAACATGCTTTCTAAAGTGTGTCGGAAATTTTATGGGAAGACAGGTGCATGTTTGCTCGAAGGCTCTGTATGGGAAATCGGGAGACCTGGCACCTTTGCAGTGGTCTCTGTCTCCAGCCCACATGGTGTCTTTCCGCTTAGTGTCCTCGGTCTGTTTCTGTGAGTTTGTTCCTTTTCTGTCGATAGTTTACGCACATCTTGATAACATTATTCCAAAGTAGTGTGTGACTTTTGTTGTCATTGTTACCAGACCCCATTTTGAGGTATTCTCATCATTTTTGTTGCTATAAAGGAAGTGCTTGCTAGATTTGATCACATCACTAAACACTAAACTATAAATAATCCTGATTCGATTTCTTTGGTGGTTTTTTTTTTTGATCTAGGGATACACTCATATCATCTGCAAGTAATAATTTTATCTTTTATCTCAGTATCGTGTCTCATTTCAGCTCACACCAGGAAACACTCCCAGACTTAAGAGAGACTTCCTACAGAGGAAGGAGGCAGGTGATACCAAAGAGCCTGGTCACAATTTAGGATTTTGTCTTGTTTTCACCTTCGGCCTATCTGAATTCAGTTCCTCTCTTCCAGGTTTGTGTCTGACCTGTGCTAGTTGGGTTTGGCCTCATAAGTCAGGGTTTTGTCTGTTTTCCTCTTCCTGGGCCAGCCTCCTTGACCACCACAGGGCGGGAGGAGCTGCTGTCTGCAGAATTCAGCCTCCATCTTTCACAAATTAAACCCAGCAGAGAGCATGTACCCAGATATCTATCCTGTGAGGAAGACTGTAGATGAAAATTTAAATTCAGCAGCACCTGCCACACCAAGATCGGCAAACGCAGTCGAAACGAATCTGTGCAAGATTTTGTCGAAAAAGTTTACACTTACAGTTGATCTTGAATATGTGTCCTTTACATCGGCACTAAGATGATTTCTGCAAATCTGAAACTATTTTGCTCAGAACAATCTTTCCAATGATAAACCTAGTTCCCCTTCTGAGGTGCTTTGCAAATCAGAAAACTTGCTGATGCAGCTACAACTCTGGAATTTTCAAGTTCACTTTCAAGTTTTATTTTTTGTTTGTCAAGTTCAGTCTCCCTGGACCTTCCTTCCTGCCTGGGCAGTGGCCACTGTGACTGGCAGGGCTTTGTACCCGAGGCTCCTTGCGCTGGAAAGCCTTTCACTGGCTGCACCACCTGGTTTAAATAGCCCGACACCTGCCAGGCAAGCCCCGCGCATGTGAGCAGCGGAGGCTCCTTCCTTAGGATTTGCGGCTGGAGCACAAAGACGGCGATTGTTGCCCAATAAGCAGACTCACACTCTTCCACCAATCGCCTTAGGAGGGGCGGTTACCATGGCACCCACCATCTGTTCACTCCCTGCCGGAATGTGATTAGCGGGCTGGGAACTGGGGAGCAGGGAGCGTGTGCCCTGTGGATTGTCTGCAATGGGCTGGGGGACGAGGAGGCTGGCTGGGCTCGCCTGGAGGACAAGTGAGGAGAGCTGTGCTTGAGCCATCTGCGACTGTAACCAAGAGGACACCCAGCTCTCCTAAGGTGAGTCGGAGCTGAGCCCACCTCCCGTGAGGGCTCCCCTCCATGCGGCCAGGAAAGGAGGTGTGAGCTCCGCTGGAGGAAGCCCCACAGCACACACGCCTGCTGTGGCCGGCAGTTCCCTCTGCCCGTGAACGCGGTGGGGAGGGGGGGAAGGAACATGGTGCCTTTATCTTCTCAGTATTTCTGTGTCTGTGAAATTGTCCTGTGACACTCCAAATGCAAAAAAGACCAGCATTTGAGCAGTTTCTTGGAGTGCCTTAGACCAGTGTTCTTTCTGAGCTACGCCCTTGACCACAGAATGTTCCATGTCTGTTCTTCCAATAAGGAAGTGTCTCAGGTCACGGACATTTGTAGGTTAGGATTGAATGAAGGATGGTCCAGGCCCACAGGACAGACCTATGTTCCTCGCTCATGCTTTGAAATGTGACGTCCGCAGCAGAACCTTGAGATGCTTTGGCACAAGTTTCAAGGGCCGAGGTGGCCGTGCCCGCCATGTGACCCGCCGTGTGCTGCCTGACAGGGAAGGGTAGAGTGAGACCACCGCCTCTGTTTCAAGGGCTTCCTTTGTTTTTCTGTCTCAACAGCCCCTTAAAATGTGCGCTGCATATTGTGAGCTGCAGCAGGGGACTTGGGCACTCAGAAATGGATGACTGACATTCTTCTGTGTGGCCAGGAGCTTGGGAGTTCAAACAAGGGCCGCCTCTGTCCTTTGTAAGGCGGCATTGTGCCCCCTGCCCCAAAACTGTGCCCTAAAATATAAAAGTGAAAAACAAAAAGGGTGCTGTCTCTGCTCTGCATACTTCTTTTGTGTGAGTTTCCCCTTCGTTTAAGCCACAGTGCCCGCCCAGGGAGCCTGGCCGGGCTGCCATTTTTATCTGCTGTAGGAGGTTAAGCCGGTGGGTCTCTTTCAGCCTCATCACCTGCCCCTCGTTCCTGCCGCTCAGCCAGTGGGTTCATGGGGCCCCGAGGGGGCTGCTCTAGGCTGCATTTGCTTGGTTTCTTTATTTAGCAAGGGCGTAAAACTCCATCACCTGTGTCTGGTCAAGGACTCGTGTTCCTGCTCAAGAACAGGTTTTGGACCTGGCGGCTCACGGTGGGGTCTTGTCGTTGAAGGTAGTTGATGTGAAAATTCTTGTGTGCTCACCAGTCTCTCGTGGTTTTTTTTATATGCAAAATGAGGTGCCTTCTCGCACTAGGAAGCCTCTTTTTCTATAATAGTAGATGATGTCTGCCTGAAAATTAGTACCATGTGTAAAAGATGTTTAAGCTAATTCTGTTTACTAGGTGACATTTTCACCCATGAAAATCAATTGTTCCTAAGCAGTGCGAGGTCAGGGAGGAAATGAGGTCATTGGAAAGCACGCACGTGTTGGTTGTTCATGCTGCTTTAATTACCTGGGACCTTCGCCTGCGAGGCCCGGCAGTGGGTGGGTGTAGAGGGTGTGCACGCCGTGCCTGGGTGTGGCTGCTCAGGCAGCGGGGCGGCTGGGTGAGCTGTGCCACTCAGGTTCTCTGTCTTGGCATCTTCCGTACTCCTTCTATCGTTACTGAGTTCAGGTTGTGAGAATGGTTTTTTTGGTGTGTGATTCTGACCAAATTCGTGTTTTTATGGGTGTTGGCAGTCGCGTGATCACTTGTTGTCTCGGGTATTCCGTTTATCGATATGTCCCTTGATGGAGTTTTCCCAGCGATTAATAATGAAGCCCAGGGGGGCAGTATCTAGGGTTGGTGGAGAGGAGTGGGCAGTGGGTGCGGCCCGTGAGCCCTGGGTTTGAGCCGCCAGCTCACTTGAGGCAGGGTGCGGGGGTCCTGAGTCCTTACCCCTGAGCGCTCACATTGCCGCTGTGGCCCACCATCGCGTCCGCTATCTGTGTGTGCTGAGCGCTCAGCTCTGTGAGGAAGGCCCTGTCAGCCCTGGTCTGTGGGAACAGGGAGAGGTGCTGCACTTCAGGGAGTCTGGACCTTCTTGACTTCGCAGATGAGGCGGCGTGAGGCTTCGTGGCCCTTCCAGACTAGCTACACCGTCACCATCAGGGACAGGCATGTGGGTGCGTGACATGCCGTTGTTCGGGTTAGTTCTCACCAGATGTCACGCCCACAAGCAGTGGGACTCCAGGTGACATGTGGGCACTATCCTGACCCCCAGTTTGGCACAGGCAGCAGCCCCGCATCCTCGGTCTTCTGTTTCGTTGCGCAGTCTGCCTGACTTCTGACAGCTCGGGTCCATCTCTTACCTCTTAGAATACAGATTTACCCCCCATTTTTGGCCAGTGATCCCATGGGTCCCCCAGCCATCTGGGATGCAGGCACTCCGGGATGGGCAGCGAAGGGGCCTGTGGCACTGTCACCGCTGTCCTGCTGTGCTCACATCTCCTGGGTGTTTGAGCTGTCTACGTGACTTTTAAAAACAGATGTCCGAAACTTGTGCATTTCTGCTTTCTCTCACCATCCAACAGCATCATGGTGGCAACTTGGGATGCTGGGAAGACACATCTCTAAATTGTAGGTGAAGCAGGCAGCTCCCCAACTGTGCCACCCCACGGGGCTCCCCTGTGCGCTAACCCCCGTGCTGTCTCCTCTGTCTCTGCCTCTGCTCCTGCACTTCAGTACATGGAAGGGCGGACCCTCCCTAAGGTGGCCCAGATCGGGGGAGCTTGGAGTGCTGCCGTGACCTGCCGGCTTCTCAGCGCCACACCCCCCTGGGTGGTGTGTCTGGCCCCGCTGTACAACTGCCCTGCTCTGTGGCTGATTGTGGTTTCACTACCAGTGCAGGGAGCACTGCCTTCCCAAGAATGCTTCTTCCTTCCTGCCTTCCTCTTCTCCTCTAATGTGGCCAAGACTGGGGGTGCTGGGCAGGACTCACTTAAGCTCAAGCTCGGCCCCAGGAAGCCACCAGGATCCGCTGAAGCAGAGTGTGCCATTACCCCACGTCCCCAGGTGGGAGCCACAGGCCTCTGCCCTCGGTGTGCCACCTGCTCCTTGAGTGCTGCCAGACACTCCACACAGGTCTCTGCTTCCCCACGATCCCGTCCTTCAGCTGACTCTGACCGGTCCCTCAAGTGCATAGTCAGTCCACATGTGCGGCGTCTTCTGATTCTTCTTATTGTCATCTCATTTCCGCCATTTTTTCATTCTCAATTTGTGTTCAGAATACATGCTCTTCTAAGAGGGCAGCACGTGCTTGACTTACTTTGCAGCTTCATTGTATGCCATAGAGGTTGACAGGACACGCAGGTACAGAGCTCAGCTGAATGTCTTTTATTTATATACTTTTTCTTTCAA
Source organism: Scalopus aquaticus (assembly GCA_004024925.1). Classification (NCBI taxonomy): domain Eukaryota; kingdom Metazoa; phylum Chordata; class Mammalia; order Eulipotyphla; family Talpidae; genus Scalopus; species Scalopus aquaticus. The sequence continues at coordinate 8,419 of PVIJ01015743.1, forward strand.
TTGAGGTAGCTGGTTTATGACCGTGTATAAGTGTCAGGTGTACAACTTCACACTTCAGCTGCATCCACCACACTGCACCTGCCACAAAGGTCTAGTTGGCATCGCCCTGACCAAGCGCCCCTGCCAATCCCAGCCCCCTGCACATCCTGCCTCTGGCATCCACTCAGAGCCACAAAAGAGGCCCGTGGTAGCTGGACTGACATCATCAGGCAAATTTCAGTGTCATCTGAAGCACAATGGGTGCCACAATAGAGCATGAAAAAGCAAAGACAGTCCCTGGTCATCTCATTTCTGTTGTCAGAGTGTAGGGTTTGTTTCCGGTTTTGTTCCCTTTATTCCTTTGTTTTGTTTCTTTATATTTCACACCTAGGTGAAATCATCTGGCCTTTGTATTTCTCCTTCTGACTTATTTCACTCAGCATCACCCATTGGGTCTGTCCAAATTGTGACCAATGGTGAGATTTCATTTTCTTTTTCATAGCTGAGTAGTATTCCATTCTGTAAATAGCCTTCTTTTCTCAATCAGGTCCTCTGCTTTAGAGCACTTTTAGGTTATTTCCACATCCTGGCCCTTGTGGATAGTGGGGCAGGGAATGTTCATGCCCACTGATACCAGTCCCAGTTTTAGAAATTCTCCAATAGTAAGTTTTCCTGAGGGATCCAGACAAAGACTTTCCCCATCACATCAGGTGTTCCAGTGGGAATGGGGAGAAATGGGAAGCTATCCACACATCCAGCAATGGGGAAATGGCTAAATAAATCATGAGCTATTCATGAGATTGATGTTGTGAAAATGATAAAAACATTTTTTACATAGCAGAAAAGATAATGAAATGTAAACTTATGTACATTTCATTAGATAAAATGTATACTTTATATGTTATATTTTATATAATTAAAAAAATTAGAGGAAATTATACCAAACATAAGTTATCATTAGTTTTTAGAATCACCCTTGTTTTCTTCTTTATAATTTTTCTGAAGATTTTAAATGATTAACACTGACCTTACAGTAATTTATAAATGTCAAGAATAAACTAATATAAAAATATTCCAAAAAAGCAAATTATCTGGAAGGGAAGTTGGATCTATTCTTAGTTGAGGTCTTCCTAAGTAAAGGTCAATAGGAACCAGTACAGGCTGCGTGTGTTTGTGTAACAAAAATTAAGGATGACTTTCCTTGCAGATGTTTTTAAAGTGGACTGCTGTATTCACAAGCAATTTTCCTGTTGCTGGTGGCATTCAAACAGAAATTAGATGAGTGCTTTTCTAAGAAATTCTGGTGAGAGGATCCATCTACCAGGCCAGTTGAACTGGATCATCACTACTATCCAGACAGAACCCCACTGTTCTGTCTGGAAAATTATTTATTTTGGAGTTATTGTTTAAAAAAAAAAGACAAAACTTGATTTGATGTTAAGGGGAAGGTACACAGCCAAGGAAGGACCTTTTGTGAAAGCGATGTGAAATCCTGCATCAGCAACATCAGGGTCTGTGGGATTAAGCAGGAGAAAGAGAACTTCAGTCAGATCTTGACAGAGGCCCAGGCAGAGCGGGGAGCAGGTGACCATAGTCCTTTTAAGGTCACATCCTTCCATGCTGAGGCAGAGCTAGGAGTCAGCCGTGTGTATGGCAAAGACGGCAGCCAGGTGTGCTGGCCTAGCAGGAGAAACGTCACCCCCAGAGACGGGCACAGTGACACAGAGATTGCCACCTGGACAGTTTGCCCGTCCCTCTGCTCTGACGAAGAACCATGATTTTTAGATTTTTGTGGTTCTATAAATGTTGGTAGTGTATAGCAAACCTTGACAGCTATCTTATAAATTCAACCTGCTTGTTTAACTCTCAGATGCCGAAATTATTTATAATTACACAGACGTACATAGAAACCACATACAAGTAAGTGTGTGTGTGTGTGTCTTTTTGCCAGAGTCAAGTCAAACTAAGGCTGCGCTCTTGCTGTTCATTAGGAAAGGCCTCGCTCCTTCAGCGAGAAACCCATCTCAGGTTTGAAACTTAGTGTAGTGCTTTCTAGCAAGATGATTTTCTAAACTCTTCTAAAAAATGGGAGTAACTGTAGAATTATTAAAAAAGAACAATAAAATAGCTTTTCCTTGGAGTATTTTTCTACTGATTATGTACACTGAGCCTCTCCTGTGGTGGTTAACAACTTCTAGACTGATTCTTTCAAATACATTCTAGGCTCAGCATCTGGGCCTTTTGGAGGGCTCTGGGGCCTGAGTACCAAGTGCTTGAGCTCCTTCAAATGTAGAATGATCACAGTGGGTAAGGATCAGCACTTCATAGAGGAAGAAGATAAACTTGAAACTGGTTAAATTATGCCACTTTGAGAGGCGTGGTCAAAAGAGCTTTCAACAAAAAAGAAAATCTTCGTGAAGAAATCTAACTTGGCTTTAATAAATAATTGGCTGTTACTCCCTAATTGGTATATGATGTAATAACAGAAGTTGTTAACACCTACACTTAAACTCTTCTGAGAAAAACAGCAGTATAATCAGAGGAAACAAGACCCCTTTGAAGTTATCTGATAGACTTGGGCAGCAAACTGGAATGAATTTCCCTTTTTAAGTTGTGGTTTAGTATCATTAGCTCTTTCTGCTTCCCTGGGTGTGCACGGTCTTTTAAACTCCACCCTGGTTAACAGTGACAACATGGGACTGACAAAGTTTCTCTGCTATGACACGCATGCTTATAAAACACGCGTACCACCAGCTACAAACTGTGCCAGCTTCAAAACAGTGATGATCATGATCATAACTGATATCCCAGAACCAAAGAGTTTGTAGCACAAACTCTTACATTTAAACTAGAATAACTAGAATAAAACTTGGGCCTCCCTGGTGGTTCAGCGGTTAAGTGCTGCGCTGTGGAGCTGTCAGCAGCCGCGATGCAAATTCGACGCCCAGGCAAATTCCCACAAGGCGAGGCAGACCTCTCCTGCCTCGCCCACTGTATTTCCGACGATCTGCCTGTTCTGCTCCCCACTCTGTCTCTGGTGATCCCTCTCACCACCCCACGCCTCTGGCCTGTACCCCAGCTTGTATGCATAAATAAATAAATCTTTAAAAAAATAAACTAGAATAAAACTTAATAAATATTGTAAGAATAAAAATCTCATTTCCCATCTCAGGGTCGTGATCAGGTGGTTTATGTATAAATGATAACGGTAAAAATATTCTTCTCTGGTAAAATGTCTCTGCCCTATAGGCGTTCCAAAACCTTGATTCATTATTTAAATGGAGAAAGACTGGGGAACTTAGTGCTGGAGCGTGAGGTGGTAACTGTGTCTGATGAGCCCATGTCTGTGACACAAGCCAGGCCCGTTACTGTGTAATACTGCGTGGATCTGGAAGGAGCCTAATTTAAGCTGTTAAACTCATTTCAGGTGTACTGCGTTGTCAGCGAGTCCCTCAAAAAGTGCCTAGCGGTTTAATAAAGCATCTTCATTAACTTATTCAAATTAGCAAATACTTCTCTGTACTTTGCATTGACTTTCTCCTGGGTAAAAGGGATATAGTTATAAAACCACATTGTCTTAAGTTGTTAGATGGCATCTTGCTTTTCCCTGTTGGAAGTGGTGTTACTTTGTTTCCTTTTTCTTTCTGTGGGTGGCTTGGTTTAGAGCAGCAGAGTTGGGAGGTGCAGTTTGTGGTTGTGATTTGGACTGTGTTTCCATCCTCTGTGGCTGTTTCAAGTTACAGTCAAAGGGATGTTTGAGATGACGGTTTCTTCTTCTTTTTTTTTTCTTTCAAAGATTTCTTTATGTATACAAGCTGGGGTACAGGGCAGAGGCGTGGGGCAGTGAGAAGGTTCACCAAAGACGGAGTGGGGAGCAGAAGAGGCAGATGGACAAAAATACACTGCTGAGGGGAGCAGTGGGTGAGGCAGGAGAATTCTGCTCTGCCATGTGGGAATCTCCCCAGTCAGGCGTCGAACTCGCATCGCCGCTGCCGACAGCTCCACAGCGCAGCGCTTAACTGCTACGCCACCAGGGAGGCCCTGAGATGACGGTTTCTTCCAGGTTGGATCTTATAATTTAAAGGCATTTATTCTGCCCCAAGGCTAAAAAATGATACTGAATTTCGTCTTTGTCTTTATAAGGATGACATTCTAAGTGTTTATTTCCCCATACCATTCACAGTTACTTTTTAGATGAGGAAGTAACAGCTCCTCAATTTCATGAAATTGGCTTCATTCTTCATGATTATAACCGATACCCCAGAACAAAGGCATAGGGTAGGCAGTCTCCATGGAATCTACACTGGTCTAGGGAATATGATTCAGGTTTTGGAAGAATTCAACTTAAAATTATCCTGGGGGTATTTTAGCAAATTAGTTTTTTGGCATTAAATGTGCCATTTGCTATCTAAATTACCAATTGTCTAGCAGGCATAATTTTAACAGGGGTATAGTAGCATTCTATCAGCTTTATGACGTACTCAATTTCAGGAGCATCTTCAAAATCCAAGGATCACTAGGTGAAACGTTCAAGATCACTGTGAAAAACCACCTACAACATAAATGCTGCTTGTACTTATCTGGGGGGAGGGTGGCATGAAGGTCATATGCTGGGGCAGGGGATGGGCAGCGTTTTGCCTAAGAAGTGAAAAAATACCATGGCTTTCCTAACACTTATGGAGACTCGGACCTCCATTCATTCTGGGGGTTGGGAGTGCCAGGGTGGGATGGGGGGTGAGCAGCAGTGAGCCCCCTTGTCCCTCTCCTGCCCCTCACGCTCGGGCAGCATAAACTGAGATTCTGGGGGCTGAAGTGGTGGAACCTGGCGCTTCTGAGCTGTAGTTGATGGATGATGGGTGTGCTCAGGGCTAAACGCTCCTGTGATGCCAGTGCCTGCAGGTGCCCCATTAGCAAGTTCTTACCTCAAAGATACATTTGAAGTACTGATGACATTTGAATGAGAGAGAAGGTGACCACAGTCTAGAGTAGGGAACAGGTGGAGCAGGGGAAAGGTACTTCTCTGGACTGAGCATTTTTGAAATGACTGTTGAAAATATTTTTATTGTTTTGTCATTTTATCACCACAGTTGATACGGTATCTTTTATTTTTTGTTAAATTACTCAAAGAACATTTGTGTTCAGCACACACACCTTAAAGGTTGATCTTTTTAAACCTTATTTAAAAATCTTTACACTCATTTTAGTCAGTGTTAAACCAAAAGTTCAAAAATAAAAAGAATGATACCTTGTAAGATAGCACGGCAGGTAGAAATTTCCTGGAAGAATCACAAGGAAAGCTTTGCAGAATTGCTACATGGGGCTTGAGGGCCACGATGCAGTATGCGCAGCCAGAGGCGAGCTTCCCCCTTGCATAGAGAGAGCCTGTTGGGGTAAGCCCTTAAGCACAGGACCTGAAGAGGGTGGTGAGGCTGACAGTGAGTGTAGAGGAAAAGTGATGTCAGGACTTTGAAAAGCCGGGTGGCCTGTCCACTATTTTGAGGCCCCCAGGCACTCAGCAGCTTCACCTAGATAAATGGGTGAAACCAATTTGGAAGGGATCTCAAATTGCTTAATCAGACTTGTTTTCTTGGGCTCACATAGTGTTGATAAATTGTAGTTTTTTTAATCGCTACCATTGACCCAGGGCATTGAGTGGTTCCAGGCATACTGTGGGCTTATTTGGCTTCTGTACATATACCCAGTGGCTCATCCCAGTAAGTCCAGTTCACACCCATCGCCGCAAAAAATTACAAGCTTTATTTTGGTAATGGGATCAGAACTTGTAAGATCTACTCTCAGCCACCTTCAGATGCATAATACACTGTTACCTAGTGTCACTTTGCTCATAGCATCGCCAGGCCTTGACTGATTATAACTGCAAGTTTGTACTTTTTGACCATTCTCAGCCATTTTGCCCAACTCCCAGTTTAAATCTTAAAATTTGAAAAAAAAAAAAAAAGTATCCTCCAGTTTACCACAAGTAAGTCTATCTCACACTCGCTGAAGTATCACCCACTTGTGCTCCTCTCTGGGTTTAGTATTTGCCTTTCTGCCTGTGCAGAGAGCACAGATCCTGTGCAGGGAGCTGCTAACTAGCCTAGATTATGTGTTTTCAGTTGTACTAGTGATTTGTGTGCCAACTACAGTGTTATGGCTTAATGATGCAATGGATAGTTTATAATCCATACTGTAATATCAAAAACTGTTCCAGCTTATTGCCAAAGTTCATAGTAAATAGATTGCTAGGATAATAATTTGAAAATTTCAAGCATATAAATAAATAATTTAGCAAATACCATTTATCAGCCCCATTTGATAGAAATTGTTTTTTTTTAATGAGTTCCCTTTTTATCCTTGTTCTTATTTCCCAATCACAAAGACAGTCATTTAAAAAAAGTGATCTAAAATCTTACTGAAACTAATGTTTCTATCTTTCTGTCTTTGGAATTTTCTTTATTCCTGTATTATGCTCCTGAGATTGCATCAAAAAGGAGACTGCATGTTTTCAAGTGTGTTGTTTTGTATGGGACAAAAGGGAAGAAATAAGTAGAGTGGGTGATTTGCAAAGATAGGCTGGTGCTGGTTATATTTAGGATAGCTCTTCTTTCTGTGTCCTGAGTTTGTCCTTTAAGAGTTTGGGGCCAAGACAAAAGGCCTGAACAGCTGTGAGCCGCCAGCAAGCTGTGCGCTGGGGTTCTGGGGAAGGGAAGGCGTCATTAAAAGAAACCTGAATGAGCAGCTGATCAAAAGTAGAGAAATGAAAGGCCTCTCTCTTCTCTCCCCAGTTAGTAGCAAGTAACTGGCTGTACTTTACCCTTTATCCGACCTGGCAAGGGCACAGCCCGAGTTTTATTTTCTTAAAGTCTCAGAGGAGCCTTTTCTGGAAACTGTATAGCTATTTCAAAGTTGGAAAAAAATACTAGTTTAGTTCCTGTGGAAATTTATGAAAAGAAAACATTTTTCTTGACTTCCTTCTCAAAACTGGTGATTGAGAGAACATGGCTTGGGAACACATTTTGAAAGTGAAGTAGCATGAGATGAGGCCAGAAATGTAAGCAGGTGACAGAGCCTCCAGGCTGTACATGGACTTCAGGTTTCATTCAGGAGCAATAAGTGGCCGTCAGAATTGAGCTGGCAACAGGGACAGAGCTGCAAGCCACAGGAGGGTGCAACCCACTGTAGATGTCCTCCTATCAAGACTGAAATAAATTCCTTCCCCTTCTTTGCTGCCTAATGAAGTCTCACTTGCATTTCAAGATAAAATTCATATTTAGGAGTTATTTGCCTAATACATGGAAATGACAGCATGAAGCTGAACAGACATTGTGTTAACATTCTAGAATCTTCTGCATACTGCAGGAGGAACCTGAGTGGTTCTTTTGCACAGAGTAGATATGAAGGCAGAGGACACAGGAACAGAACAAGCAGTAGAGTCTGAGACAGAGAATCCACAAGCATGAACGAACAGCTTGGGCTCAGCAGAGAGGCCAACTGAGATGGGCAGCATGCATATAAACTGATGTTCTAGCTGCAGGAACTTTTCTATTGTGGCAGAATATGCATAATATAAAATATACTATTTTAGCCATTTTTAAGTGCACAGGTTGGTGGCAGTAGTGGTTCACGTTGTTATACCACCCTCACCACCACCCACCGCCAGAGGTGTTTCCACTGTCCCTAGCTGAAATTCTGTGCCCATTAGGGTTGCAGTAATATTTTGCTGAAAATAATACACTGCAGCCTCAGAACTAAGGCTGCAGGTGGACTTTGTCATGGGAGGGACAGGTGACAGGTGCAGTAAGGACACTAAACTGCTAGAGAAAGCTTGTAGAGAGTGGCTGTGTGGGGCAGTCCACGGGGACCGGGATAAAGAAAGGGATGGTGCAGAGACAAGAAGTGGACACCTGTTTTGTGCCTAGTGTGACATTAAGTGCTTTGTATGGTGTGTCATGAATGAGAACAAAGAATAGTTTCATCAGGGTAAGAAAGTAGAAATCAGGTGGTGACCGGATGGGAATGGTAGAACCTGATGGCACCAATGTGATGATTTACAGGAGACATCAACATTTTCCAGCACAGGGAATTACTTGGCACCCATCAACTGGAATGCAAAGTGACTTTATAAAATACAGATATTCCTTGACTTACCATAAGGTCATGTCCCTATAAACTCTGTGTAAGTTAAAAATATAGTAAGTGGAACTGTGCTGTCAGGAGTTGTGACTGCATTCGTATATCTGTAGCTTTCACACCAACCTCCAGTCAAAAAGCCTGAGTGGCTATTTCAGATTCACAGCCTTCTTCACACGATGGGCATGGTAAGTCAGGGGCCATCTGTAATGTCAAAATTAGAAGAAACATTGTATTTGTCAAATAATTTTGTTTCTACTTTGAATTTAGATATTCCTTGGCATTGATAAAGCCAAATTAAGTTAAAAAAAAAAAAGTAAACTGTGATGGCTGGAAATGCTGAAAGAGAAGAACAATCACCAGCTTGCAATGTGCCTCTGCTGAGCTGTCTGTGAGCATGTGGAGTGAGTGGTGGGATGCAGGCAGTGCTCCCAGAGCCCGACTGACCCAGGAGAGCTGGTCCTCCATGGTACCGGATTTGGTTGAGTTAAAGCAATGGGGTTACAGTCAGTGTCGGAGCAGAAGTGGTAAAACTTGCCCATTTCAAGCAGCTGTGTAAAGCTTTTGCTTTACCATTGAGTATTACGGCATTATAGCAGACATGTCCCAGCTTCAGAATTGCAGCAGTTACTGGGGCTTCAGGACTGCGGTCACCTGGATACAGCAGCTGCCAGGGGAACTCTGCAGGGAGCTACTTGTATAGGTGAAAGGGGTGTGGCTAGTTCCTCTTCATGCAAATGAGATTTCCAGCCCACACAGTTCTGATTGTTGGTTGATCCTGGTTGTGGCTTACAGATGTGGTTCCATTGCTTTTGCCTCCCAGTTAAATAACACTGAGGAATCAGTTTGAGGATTTTACTGCTTAGTTGATAACTGAAAAGCAGTACTTCACTTACTTTTTCCTACTCCATGTTCTCGCTGAACAAAGCTTAAAAACTAGCTTTGGCTTTATGTAACTGTCCTATTATTTTATTGCCAAAATATCTTTATCAGTAAACAATTACTAATGCCAACTTTGCCATTAGTACAGGGATGTTTTCAACTATATGACAGTGTATGTGCCAGCTTTAAATAAAAACTGGGGCAGGCAACTTAGTCCCACCTTTTTTTTTTAATGTAAATTAATACATTTTACTTCACAAAACATGGGTTGCATAGTATGATTGTGTTTTAGAGCGTTGCCATTAGAAAAGATAAACTATTGAAAATAACATAGGTAACCTTTTATTAAAAATAAACTAAGTTTATTATGATGAAAAAAAGCTTAGTGGTCGTGAAACCCAGGCAACTGCTTGACAAACTTTGTAAGTACCTTGTTCAATAGGATTTGTACAGAATGGAGCTCTCTGAGAAGAGCCAGTCACAGCCTGTCTTCAGAGCGCTGGATAGTAGTTAATAGTGGGAGTTATTTAACATGGCTTTTAGCTAGCTTTTAGAGATGACAAATCTTACTAACAATGAAATTACCTAAATATTTCTTTGAAAGGTTCTTTTCATTCTACTGCCATAAACTTTAATGTTTGCATGGAGATTTTATATGGTCAGCTTATTAGCGCACTTTTGAATTTAAAAAAGTTTTGATGATCACAGCAATTATTTTTATTATTGATGATGAGAAAGGTAATTAACAATCCAAAAACCATTTTGAGTTCACAATATCCAAGACAACCATCCATTTCATAGCCTCTAGTTTTTTTTAGTGAATAAACTACTTTTATTTTCTCCTTAATTTTTTAAAATTAAGGGACAATTTCTGTACAAAGTTCACCCTTTGTAGGGTACAGTTCTGATGTCTAACAAAGGTATAAAGTCACCACCGCCCTAGGGAGATACAGAATGGCCCCACCCCCTAGAACATTCTGTCATGCCCTTTCATCATCCATCTGTCCCTCCCCACTCTATCAGCCCCTGCCACCTTGGGTCTGTTTTCTGCCTCTTCACTTTGCCCTTCCCAGAGTGTCCTATGGACTTGTATACGTAGCCTTTAAAGTCAGCTGCCTTCTAATATACGAGTGTCCCGGGCTCATTCCTGGTTATTGCTGAGTGTAACACCTTGTGTGTTTTTGCTTATCCACATATCCACTCCCTAAAGAGGGTTCATTGGGTGTTTCCAGCATTAGGGGGTCATGAATCCATGCTTGGTAAACATGCACCTGTGAGTTTTTGTGTGAATGCAGGTAGTCATTTCCTTTAGGTCAGTCCCTGGGAGTGTAATTGCTGCGTACACGGAAGTACATTTTTAAACATCTAAGAGACTGCCGTGGTCAGCCCTCGGGAGCTTAGAACTTAGTTTTATGTTTGCAGTAGGTGTTGAGTACAATTGTAGGGTGTCCACTTGTGCGCTGTGAAAATCACTGAAGATAGTCATATTTCAGTGATCACTTCCTAATTACAAAACATGTTTTCTTTCTTTTTTTTTTTAAAAGATTTATTTATTGATGCATACCAACTGGGGTACAGGCCAGAGGCATTGGGCAGCGAGAGGGTTCACCAGAGACAGAGTAGGGAGCAGCACAGGCAGATCAGCGGAAATACACTGCTGAGGGGAGCAGCGGGCAAGGCAGGAAGGGTCTGCTGTGCCATGTGGGAATCTCCCCAGCCGGCCATCAAACTCCCATCGCTGCTGCCGACAGCTCCACAGCGCAGCACTTAACTGCTGCGCTACCAGGGAGGCCCCTACAAAACATGTTTTCTTTTTTTGATTTGCCTCTATGTTCAAAAGTGGATTCTATTAAATCTTAATTTATGTACAAAATGAATTTAATTTGTTAGAGATCATCATTTTACTAGCATGAATGGCCAAAGCTGTTGACTTCTGAAACTGAGTCTCCAGAAATTATGATAAATTAGTGTCCTTATAGAGGGGCGCTCTCCTATAAATGAAAGAGAAGTCACTGTTACCTTACAGTGAGGGTGCAATGAAATGTTGCCTGCAGAGTGCTTAGCACAGCGCCTCCCACCAGGTAAATGTCTGAAGGTTTGTGTTTCCAAAGCGAACCTGAGATGCTAATTCAGACATAGCTGCCATGGCTCCGGAAGCTCAGCCCTGGGGACAATGGGGTGACCTCTGATTTTCACATTACCGACACTTACCAAGCCCAAGTGGTTTGACATAAAATATAAACAGTTTTCCTGCCATGGTGAAATTTAAGCCCATAGATGGAGTTTGCAAAGGAAATAAGACAGTTTGGGTCTCTTCTCTTCTTTGCTCTGTGTTTTGATGGCCTTTTCTTTCTAGAGTCGTGCTTATTACTGTTGTGTCATTCTAGATCATTCCTACCACCTGCCACCCCTAATATGCAAACCAGTCTTGAAGTTCATCAAAGTGGTGACTGCCCCTCCACGAGGAGCAGTCCTCCCCCTGGGAGGACTTGAAGCAACAGCCCCCGCTTCTCACCTGCCCCAACCCAGAGCAGGTCCTAAGCAGGGGCCAGGCCAAGTGAGTCCAGGCCGCAGACAGCCCCGTCTCCATTCCGAGCTCCCTGACAGGTGACGTCAGCTCTGGAGAGGGCCCCAGCCAGCTCTGCACGCAGAATACAGGACAGGCTGCGGAGGGTCTGGAGAGCCGCTGTGGTTGTGTAAACCCTTCAGTTGCATTTTCTAATTTTTCAGGGCTATGAGAAATGTTGCAACTTTTGAGACAATATAAAAACGAATAATAAATATTTTACCAGTTAAATGATATTCTGAAATGACACAAACTTGGTTTCCCTGGGAAACTGACCGGTCATGTTTTTCCGCTCTCCACTATTGACTCACCAGCATCAGGGACCTGTGCTGAAATGGAGTCCTCAGCCCTCGACGTAGCATATGAAACATTCAAAACGACACTATAACATCTGCTGTCTTAATTCTCACTCTGTCACGTCTTTGGTTCAAGGCAGTTTAACTCAGTTAAACTGGAAACAGACTTTTTTCACGTTGGTTTTTTAGTACATTACTAATAGTTGTGGAATTACTTTCTAGACCATCCTATTCCCGCATGTACTTCTAGTGTATCTGAAGCTTCCGTGAACCCCCACTATTATCTATTTTGCTGGAATAAATAGAAGTCTCCCCACCCGCTAGTTCTCAAGCCGAGTCCAGCAGCAGCTCTGGCTGGGAGGTGTGGTGTCGTGGACGAGGTTTGCTCTGATCACCGGTGCTGAGAATGCCCAGAAGGAAGTGGTTCCCCTTCAGAGCCCGGCTGGTCTGTGAGCTCCAGCTTATCACATGAACCTCTCAAGACGACAGCCTGGTCTTTTATCACCCAGAGTAGGTTAATTCTCAGTATCTGTGCAATCATGTCCACTGGTCAAGGTAGGTGGTTTCATTTTCTAATATATCTTTGTGGTGTCCTTTTTTAGTGCTTGTGGGTCATTTTATAAATACAGCGTGCCGAGAGACATGAAAGAAGCAGAGTTCAGTCTTCTTTTCAAGTAGAGAATAAGGTTTACTTTTTTTTTAACCTTAAAACATGTGCTGTGTTCGTGACTTTTGGCTCTTCCAGGAAGTTTTCTCCTGGGTTTGCAAAATACAAATTTGATAGTTCCGTTTCTCTGACTTATTTCTTACTCACATTAGAAAAGTTTGAAATATCAGTCATTGAGGGGGAGGGAAGAATGCAAGAGAAAGAAAGTAAAAGTTTCCTCTTTTTCCTTCCATTCCTACTGTGAGCAAAACTGGGAAATGTTTGCTTCTAGGGCTTTTTCTGGTGCTGCCAGGGAGAGCATGGTGCTGTGCAAACACACACCCAAGTCCCGATTCTCAACAAAGGAGCTCTGGGGTGGGGATGTCGTTTGTTTCCCCATAGAAGATGACATTGCAGAGGTGGGCATGGATTTGTTTCTCATAATTGTTGCTGATATTAAGCTACATCGTTTTCCTTTAGTATTCTAGTGGGTAATGAGAAGTTGATTCAAGGAAGAACGAAGTACTACTGCGTGGTAGAAATTTAATCATGACACAGGAAATTTCTGCTAAAAATATTTTTAAACCATGGTGCATGCGTTCTGTGCAGCTCAAGCAGAGTGTCTTCACAGTCAGCGGGAGTCTCTCCCTCTGGCTCCCACTTCCCTTATTTTGCCTTCAGGTGGGGGTTGCTCTCTTTGGAAGCGCAGGGGGAGGTTGGTCTGAGGTAGGCAGTGGGGAGGAGCCACCCCTTTGGCCACACAGTCCAGCTGACCCCTCTTCAAATTCCAGTAGCTGCTGGAGCCTGAGTAGCCAATCCATGCCAGCCCTTTTCCTCCATCACCCATACAGAGACCCGGAGTCCTTTGTGTAGTTCAAGGTTTGTGTGATCTCTCGAGGGTTTACCATTAGACTCGAAATAGGATTATTTTTTTCGAAGTGGCTAAAGGAAGTATTTTCTTTCTCCATTGGTGGAAGGGGGGAGGGGACTTCCTCCCCACACTGCTGGGCTATTTTATTGCTAGAACATTGCCTAAGAAAAAATTTTAAAATGCACATTTAATGTGCGTCTGGTTTGTAAAAGTTTTCTTTTTTTAATGAAAAATAACTTTCGTTTTTTAAAATTAGGCTGTACGCAAATGCACGTGAAATCTACAAAGTGAGACTAGGGTGTGATGAATGACTTGGTAGGGATGTCCTCCAGGGGGAGGGAAGACAGCCTGGTCCTCTGGCCCGTGTGCATCCACAGCCTGAGACTTCACTTGCCATCCGGGACCAAGATTCCTGTGCTGTGGACGGCATTCAGCCCCAGATACACAGCCATTTCCCCGGTGCCCTGCCCCTCTGACTCACCCTAGTCCTCATCTTTACCAGTGGTTTCAGATGGTAAGTTTGGAGCTCTGGTGGAAAGGAGAAAAGAGATGGGAGAAGTTTTGGGGAGAGACCAAAAAATGTGGGGGAATAGATTGCATGGAGAAGGTTGTAGCAAGATGAAGAGAAGATAGTGAGATGTTTTACTGTATACTAAGGGTGTACTTTCCCCTTTTTTGCTCTTTTTTTCCCTTCATTTTTGTCATTTAATTTTACTTTGAAACATTCTTATAGGAGAGAAATAAGAAAAGAAAGAAGGCGGAACAAAACAATTTAGAAGTGTTTTCTATCATTAGTTCTTAAAAAGCTAGATTTGAAGGAATAGAATTCCAGTGTGTGAACTGTAGTCTGAGAATCATATATTCATACTTTATACAGTCTTTTTCTAAATTCATCTGTTTACCTGGAAATGGACCTGAACTTAATTTTTTTTATTTTTAATTTTTTAATTGTTATTTATATCTTTTACATTTTGTATTCCCCTTGGGTAACCCACCACCCATTCACCCATGACCCATTACCATGGTCCCTTGTGCCCTTTTCTACCCCATAAGTGAAACCATTCGATATTTTTCTCTTTCTTTCTGGGTTACTTTGCTGAGCATGATACCTTCTACTTCCATCCATGTCACTGCAAATTGCATATGTTTATCATTTTTGAATGCTGAGTGGTATTCCATTGTGTATATGTACCACATCTTCTTGATCCAGCCATCTATTTTTGGGCATCTGTGTTGTTTCCATACCTTAGCTAATATAAACAGTGCTGCAATGAACATATGGGTACATGTATCCTTTTGGATTATTGTTTTTGTGTCCTTTGGGTAGATTCCCAGGAGTGGTATTGCTGGGTCATATGGAAGCTCCATTTTTAGCAGTTTGAGGAATCGCCATACAGCTTTCCATAGTGGTTGGACTAGTTTGCAATCCCACCAGCAGTGTAGAAGATTTCACTTTTCGCCATATCCTCGCCAGCATTTATTGTTGCCTGTATTTTTAATGTGCGCCATTCTCACTGGTGTGAGGTGGTATCTCAATGTGGTTATGACCTGCATTTCCCTGATTATGAGTGATGACGAACATTTTTTCATGTACCTGTTGGCCATTTGCTTCTCTTCTTTGGAGAAGTGTCTTTTTAGCTCTTCTGCCCATTTTTCGAGTGGATTGTTGACTTTGTTTTTGTTGAGTTGTGTGAGCTCCTTGTAGATTTTTGTTATCAGACCTTTATTGGTTGTATTTGTGTGCAAAGATCTTCTCCCAATTAGTAGGGTATCTGTTAGTTTTGGTTAATGTCCCTTTTGCTGTACAGAAGCTTTTTATTTTTATGTAATCCCAGCTGTTTATTTTGTCCTTCACTTCCTGTGCTTTGCAGAATGTGTCTTTAAAGATTTTGCTAAGATGTATTGGACCTGAACTTTAAAATCTATAACCAATGGTTAATTTTTTTGAATTATTATTTGCCATGTGATCATATAATAATATATTATGCTGATGTGAATAATACCTTATTTGGTCATATAACCTTTTAGAAACATGAAATCTTTGAAAATATAGTTTAAATACAAAGCTTGCAAGTGGTTATTTTTGTGAAACTTGTAAAGAGAGGCTCCCTAGTGACTGTTGAACTTTGGGGGGAGGGTGACCCATTTATATGACTGAGCATAAATTTTTAAAATGTATTTTAAAAATAAATTTTTAAAATACTTTCCCTTGATCTGCTTCCATCGGGGCTGCTAATTTAGAGTGCAAAGTAGCAAAACTGTGACTAAAAGTATTGAAAAAAGAAGGTATTTATTACAATTCACTCCAAAATGAAGTCACTCATTTGAAATGAAGTCACTCAGAGGGCGTGCGGGGAGACGGGAAAGAACCCCACTCACTAGACACGACCCCACACGGTCCTCACCCTCCTCCCACCGTGGCCTGAGCAGCCCAGCCTGCACGCAGGTGTCCTTGTGCACCCGATGCATGACTGGAGAGGAGGATGAACTTAGGAGAATTCCTCAAAAGAGTTAACATTGGAACTGAGTGAATGGGACACCCTGGAGCTAAGGGACACCATGAGTAAAACCCCAGAGACCTAAGAGAGGAGTGCAACGTGTCCAGAAACGCAGAAGGGGGGAGCACAAGAGTTGTGGCTGGGGAGTGGGTGGGGGAGGGGTGGTGCCTTGCCAGGTGGGTTGATGTCCATGGTCAAGGGTCTTTTCTGCAAATCAGTTTTCTCCCATGGGTCCTGCAGTCCCATTACAGGCCTTTCAGTAAAGGAGCAATAAGGTTGGTTTCACCATTGAATAAAATAATTCTCTGTAACAGCAAGCATATTGGACGTAACTGACAGGACCCATGTTACTCAGTTGTAAGATTCGGAATTAGAAAAGTGGTAATCTCTGAAGAATGGGCTTATTTCTCTTCACATTCTTCTGTCAGCCCGAAAAAAATACATATATAGGAAATAATAGATGTGCCAGGTGTAAGATTTGAATTTTAAGTTTTGCGTGACTGAGACAACCCCCTGCAGTGCTGGAAGCTTAATTGCACAATACTGTTGTGCCCTAGTCTGGAATCGTCCCAGCGAGAAAGGTTGAGGCCAGTCGGTCGATGACACCACAGGGGATGAGGAAAGCCAATGTCCACTCTTCAATATTAAGGTTTCAGTAAAACTGCATTCTTGTCCTTGTTTGTCTTAGCGGAGGGAGAATCAGAAGAAACAGGGAAGTCAGGCTGTCCCCAAACCCTTTGGAGAAAGCCATCTAGTGTCAAGTAGGTTTTCAAAGTGTCCCCCAGTAGAGGGGGACATATGTGCACAGATGGCCATGTGAAGCTGCACCCCAAATCACATTGTTGTGTAAATAATCAATAAATCAGTAAAGTTTGATAAGGAAAAAATTTAAACTTGTGAACAGAATGAAATTTTCACCAGCATATTAAGGTCACCTTCTCCCCACCTGTGACCTGCGCCTAAGCAATGGCTCCAGCATGGTGAAATGTCTCATTTTAAGGAAGTTGAGTTACTTTCTCATGGTCACAAAATAAACAAGCATGTCCAAATGCTGATCTTTCCAACCTCTTGTCCACACCGTTTTGCCCAAGGAAAAAAATGCACTTCCCAGATACAAAGCTTGCCGCTCAAGGAAAATGAGCTGATTCTGACCTTGAACTCATGATAGTATTGATGCATTTAAAATGAGTAGCTTTGGGGGTAAAGGCTGGCTGGCCTAAGCCACTTTTCCTAGTTGGTCAAGTTCACTGTATCCATGATTTCTATGAAGCCAAATTTGGTTTGAAAACTGAAGGAACAGGGTCCACCACTGGGAAATGAAGCCTCAGAAAGGAAATGGAGCCTCAGAAAGGAGCCCGTGGAAATCATGTTAACCTGAGAATCAGGCTTAGAGGAATGAAGCTCAGGAAAATAAATCAGAAAAGCAGATTCAAAGCTAATAAGTCGGCATGATCAGGAAGGATTTGCTGATGAAAAGGTCATATTTTCCTCTTTGTGAGGAGAGACCGAGATCTCTCGGTCTCTAGTGACTGAGATCATTAAAACAACTTTCTTTGGTTTTGGCAACATCCTTGTCAGGCCTGTGAAACACTGGACAGTTTGATTTCCTCCTTCTCGGGAACTGCAGATAAATTTGTTGTGAATAAATGGAAACAGTGGGGCAGTGGATAGAAGGCAGAGAAAGAGCCCAGGCTCTGGTTAATTTATAAACCAGACATTGTGAATAAATAAGTCAGCTACCCTCCTTTTGCCCTTCAAGTTCTTTTCTTACAGCTGTTTCTATTTCTCTCTGAGTTTAGGAAGTCACTAAAATTTCTATTTGATTGCTTGAAAGTTTCTCCTTTAAAGCAGAGCCTGCCTTATTCTCCACTGGCAGAAATAATCCCCTCTTGGGAATTCTCGGGGCTACTGGTAGTTTTTTGCGTAGGGGATATGTAGGTGTTTGCCAGTAGTGAATAATCACACTTTACCTACCACCTGGCGAGGAGAGCCTGATGCTTGGCATTGACTGAGACTTAAACAGGCTTCAGTTGAGGCTGTAAGCTTAAGTCATTTCTATTATAATTTCACCAAGTCTTTGTGGTGTCCTCATTTTATGATATAATTGTGGTAGAACTTGAACATAGCTTAAAATCACGAAATATATTTCACACAGCTTCCACTGCAATTACCAACTGCACCCAAGCCTGTTAGGCCACTAGAATCAAGATTCTCAGTTCGAGTGTACATTGGGATCACCCAGACCATTTTAAAACCCAAGAGGGTGTGAAGAGGGGTGTTGTGCCAACAAGAAGTTTCTCTGTGAATCAGGCAGATGGGTGTCAAGGAGGAGTCCTGGAGCCCTCTTGACTTTCGTAGGCTTTTAATGATCTTTTTTGTAGTGAGGCAACAAGGTACAGGGCAGGCAAGGGGGGGCCAGGAGGCCAGGAGGCTGGCAGGCCTCATAGCCCCCGGCAACCTTCACTTTTTGGGCTCTGTCTGTCGTCTCGTGGCCTCTGCTGCACCCCGAATGATCCTCTACTGCTCCTGCTGGTCTCTGCCCGCTGCTTCTGCTGCTGCTTATAAGCCCAGTCTCTGGCCCAGGTGCGCCCACTCACGCATGCCCACACCCTACTCCAGGTGCCCGCATCAGGCGCAGGTGTAAGCCTGCAGAGGTCTGTCACTGAGGGGAGGGCTGAAAACCCGATGACTCTTTCATTGACTCTACAAGGGGCAAACCCAGGGGGACAGTTAGAAAGAGGGTGACCGAGTGGGAGGTCTCACCCATGTACTTGAGAATGCAGGACACACAGAGAAACAAGAGCTTTATTTTTATTTACACAGGGAGTGGGAAAGGGGATAGCTGAGAGAGTATTCACAGGCCCACATGTGGCCACGCAGTGTGTCCCACCTCAGAGCGCGTCCCTGGTGCAGGGACCCAAGGCAAGGCAGAGGGCACATGGGAGAGGAGCCACATATGCTTCCTGTAATATTTGTGGTTTCATTGGTTTGGGCTATGCCTTCCTGGATTGCAGTTTTAGTTTCCAGAGCTCCACAGGTGATGCATGGCTAAGAACCACATCAGGAAGCATCACTTGTTGGCTTTTTGGCTCAGGTATAGCAATGGGGAGGAAGCTAATGTGCTAAAATAGCAAGATGGCAACTGAATCAGCAGCACACTGGGCATGCAGAATTCAGGCTACGAACAAGTTCATACCTGATAACTCTGTGAATTTCCCGAACACACCCAGGGCCATCTGTAGGCCAGACGTGCAGGTCAGCTTTGCAGTGACGGTGCCACCACGCGCCCTCAGACCCAGAAAGCCTTGGGGCTTTCTCTGCCCCAAGGTCACACTGTTAGCTCAGGGACAGGACCAAGGCTGGAAATGACAGTGCTAACCCAGGGTTTGTCACTTTGATGATTAAGTCGACACCTGACAGCTTTTTCTGCAAAGGGGCAGACTAGAGTTTTTCAGAGTCTGTGGGCTGAATGGTTTCTGTCGCAAGTGTCAGCCCTGCCGATTATGCGAACAACCTTGTAGGCAGCAGGTGAAGGGATGGGTGTGAGTGGGTCTTGTAAACTTTATTCTCAAGAATGCAGGACACACAGATTTGGCTGTGAGCTGTGGGTTGCAGACCACTCTCCTGCACCCCTGCTTCAGGGGGTGTGACTCTCCCCACTGAGGGACTTGTGGGCTGTGTTCTGCAGCCCCGATGGATGGGCAGGGCAAGAATCTCGCTGACCCTGCACAGGACCTGCCAGGTACTGGCCCTGCTGCAGTGCCCTCGTGACCATGCTGTGGAGCTGCTGCACACGCGTCTTTGGGCCCGTTTGCTGCCTCCCGCACCCCTGTGTGCAGTCATTTTAGGGCAAAATCTGGCCCATGTTTCAGCTGCAGAGAGACGTTCTTAACTTCTTTGAGGTCAGGGCAGGGTGTGATAACTGGGTTGTGGGGCTCTGTTCAGCGAAACTGAGCAAATACAGAGGGTCCCCATGGCCCCAGAAGTGACAGGTTTGCCACCCCCAGCACGAGCCACCCCCAGGGTGAAGCACAGTGGGCCCTGGGCCCTGGCCGTGGTGGGGCGAGCGCTGGCCTTGGCCACGCTGCGGCAACCTCCGCTCTCTCTGCCTTCACTCACTGTCTTCACCTCCACCGAGCAGCGTCTGTCCTCCACGCCTTTTGTGGGTACTAACGGAGCACGTGGGTGCTGACACCACAGGCCTTGAGGGGTCTCTTCTGACTGCTCCCCACAGAAGCAGCCCAGAGATGAGCAAGACAGGACTGGAGGAGAGCGAGCCCCCTGCCCCGGAGAGGATGAGTGAGTCTCTTAACGGGGAGACCTTTGAGGGCTGGGCAGAGCCAGACCAGGACTCAGGACCTGGCATGAAGGCTGGAGAGAGGCACGGGATTGGGCCTGTTTGGTGCCCCCAGGTCAGGGCTCATGTCATGTGTTTCTGAAGCCTGATGGCTTGGTGCTGGCGCCGTGAAGTGCCTGGCTGCACAGCGTTGGCTAAGATAGGCACAGGGTCCCAGCAAATGGCCATGCTGGACAGAGCAGGTGTGACCAGGTTATCTGCAGAGGGAAAGCCAGAGCTCGGCGAGCTGAAGGCCCGACACCCCTGCTTCCACCCTGCATGTGACTTGGAGCATGAGCCGAGGCACCCAGCAGCCCCTTGGGCCAATGGCCTTTACAGGTGGACGCGGAACAGCCTGCCTCATTTTATCTCACAGGGTCCTCAAGCGAAGGTGGCATCACACCGAGACAGGGCTCCAGATAGCACACCCTGGGCTCAGAAAGCAGATAAGCTGCATCCTGAGACTTTATTGCTACTGTTAGTGACAATAGCAAGAGGCAGAGATACCCTATGGGTATCTCACCCGTGGACACGCCTCGGGGTGCCCAGTGGCCCTGTCCCCAAGTGTGTGTGACTGCATTTGTGCAAGCTCCTCCTGGTACCTGGCTGAAGTCACGTAGGGAAAGGCCACTTTCAGAGCTGTTGCTGCTCTTCAGGAAGACCCTGTGCCTGGTTTTGGGGTTAAACCCACCAGCAGGTGACAGGGCAGAGCAGCAGTTGTGTGGGTGCTCAGCAGAACGAGAGGCAGTATGCGCTGCTCTACACCTCGCTGCCTTGTTATTACGGAGCCTTGCATCCTGACGTACAGCCACTTTAAGGAGTCCCTGTGGGGATTCATTCTGTTTGCTAAGTTGTGGCCTCAGTGTCTGCTTGTCTGTGGGTTCTGCAGGTGAGAGGGGGGCTGGAGAGGATGGAGAGAGCTCGGATGGCAGAACCTAGCATGCTCCCCGAAGTCTGTCAGCTGGGGAGGGCCACTCCTTGTGGGCTCCCTGGCCTCCCCGACCCTGTGCCCAGTGTGTCCTGGGACTGTACCACCTGCAAGCATGGTGGTAGCGGGGTCATGTCCAAGGCTAAGGGCAGGTTGGAGAGCTGGTCCTAATTTGAATCAGGAGGGCGGCTGAGGTCATCAGAAGTCAGACGCGGGCTCAGCCTGGAGCTGGGAGGTTGGGGAACAGTCACAGCCACACCTGTCAGGAAAGCAGAAGGCACTTCCCCAGGTGTGTTCCCAGCACACTTGCTCCCTGGGATTTTCTCCTGGACACACCTGGGCCTTTCTACTGTGGGGCTTTGCCTCGTGTGCCCATTGGCACCGTGAGTACATGCAGGACGAGCTGTGATGTTTGCAGGGCACATGTGATTCACGTAGGATCATGTGCACCGTGGCGGGAGGTTGGTTGCAGGGTGGTGGGGCAGCGTCTCAGGGAACATGCTTCAGGGGAGGTGCCTGGCGCGGGCTGCAATGGTCGCCATGACGTTTTCCTCCTGGCTCAGGAGAGCACAAGGAACAGCCATCTGAAGGCACAGCAAATACCCCGTATGTCCTCAGAGCTCCCATTACAGCTTTTTCCTCCCTCCAGCCTGCTCAATGGACTGATGTTTGTTCCTGCATTAATAACCTTAAGGAAATCAGTTCTTGGAGGAAGGACGAGTGGCTTGACCCCTAACTATGAGACCAAAACTGAAAACAGCAAAATAAGTCATTTCCACGTCTCTGTACAGCCAGCCCTGCAAATGGCCTCTCCCTCCACTCAAAGGGAGTGAAATTATATTTTAAAGAAAGTGGCAAAGGGACCACATTAGACAATGAGATTTAAAATGGGCAGATGGTGTGTTCAGGTGGCTGCACCTGCTGAGTGTCAGGGCAGAGTCCGTCCTGCAGTCTCACAGGCTCCTGACAAGGCTGTCGCCCTGGTGGTTTCCCTGCTGGCTGGCCAGGGCACCTGTGAGCCTCCTCCCTGCTCCTCTCTGCCCCTCCACACACTTCCTCCCCAGCGCCTCACACCAGCCAGCCCTGTACTCCTGTTCAGCCCCTGAGGCCCCTAGGCTTCTGCACTTGCTGCTACCTGCCTGGCCAGCAAGGCGTGTGCGGTGGGGGAATAGGTGTCTCTGGAACACTCCACACATCTCTTTGCCTTAGAGCATCCACCTGAGGGTGAAGATTCTGCCTCCTTTGTCCTCTGGTTCTCGGCAATCAGCAGAGCTTCTGCCACTGTCATCAGGGAGTTAGCAGGGCAAGTCAGTCAGTCACCCAGTGAGGGAAGGGCAAAGCCAGGATGTGAGCCTAGCCAAATGATAGTTACCTGCCTGGGAGCGTGGGCCTGGCCGTGAGGGGACAGTTGGCATTCAGGAGCAGATGGCACATCCCTGACGCCCTGGGCCTGCCGTGGGGCCACAGGGAGGCTGCCCGGCTGCGTGGACTCACATCTGGTGCCCTGGGGGTCCGGATCCCCTTGTGGAAACTGATGTCAGCTCTCAGCCCTCTATACAGTCAGGGACCAGTGTGCCCTTGTCACTGTGCTCTAGATTCAGTGGTGAGACAGATTTGGCTGTGAGCTGTGTGTTGGAGACCACAGTGTTAACTTGGCTCTCATAACGTGAAACTTGGCGAAAAGCTGACCTTCTTGGACTCAGCTCTCCCTGTCCTGGGGAGAGGCACAGCCTGGTATGGAGCAAGGGCCCTGGCGCCCAGCTCCGTCCTCTGTTATTCAGAGGGGAAGGAGGGGGAAAGAGGAACCCAGAAATGGCTGTTCTTAACAACTGGAACAATTTATCAGATAAAACTGTGACCCTCCTCCCCCTCAACTGGTGTCAGGGAGAAGGGCCTTTGCAAATAGGCAGAAAGAACACCAGTAATTGGTTGTGGTTTCTCTCCACTCCCACCTTCCCCTCCAGTCACAGCCTCAGACACAAAGTCATTAGTGTGCCGTAAATAGCCAGCACTCTGCTCCTGACCAGGGCCCTGAACTGAATCTTGCTGAAAGGTGAACCTTTATCAGCCCCAGTGGGGGGAGGAGAGCACCTCCAGCTCCCTCCCAGCTGCAGGGTGTAGGGGAGGTCGAGGAAGCCTGGTTTCCAAGGACAATGAGCAGGTGCTGAGGAACACACGCCAGCCAGCCCCTGTTGGCCCAGACACCAGTACTTCTGTGTAGGGGTTACTGCCCCTAAAAGTGGGACCAATACAGAGTGGGGGTGGTTTGGTTGGTTGTGTAGCAGGTGCTGGTCAGGGGCTTCTCTGTGAGCTCCAGCCTAACACCAGGGTTTTGACAAGCCTTGTGAAACTTGTCGGTTCATCTAACAGAATTCTTGCCTTGGCATCCTTTGAAATATTTATCCTTTCTAGTAAGCAAACAAACAGACAAAAATCAGTAAATAATTTACTCTGCATAATCATTCAGTCAATCACATATTTCAAGGAAAGTGAAGTATTTCCAGTTTGAAAACAAAAATGTGCTTTAGAGGCTAAACAGTCCTCTTAATTCATTGCCTGTATTGGACTTAATGAGAAAATGCAACAGTAGCAGTCATTTGTACATCTAACCATCAAGCAAATTAAACCTCTAGTCAGCTACCTTCAAGGTTCAT
The DNA here is from genome assembly GCA_004024925.1 of Scalopus aquaticus. Taxonomy (NCBI): domain Eukaryota; kingdom Metazoa; phylum Chordata; class Mammalia; order Eulipotyphla; family Talpidae; genus Scalopus; species Scalopus aquaticus. The sequence continues at coordinate 32,205 of PVIJ01015743.1, forward strand.
CCACTCCTGTTGTCCTGTATACTGAAGGCCATAGATGGTCTGCAGCGTGGCCTTCTTTCATAAGTGACTTTTTTTTTTTAAAGATTTATTTATTTTTGCATACAAGGTGGGGTGTAGGACAGAGATGTGGGGAGGTGAGAGGATTCACCAGAGACAGAGTGGGGAGCAGAACAGGCAGATCGACTGAAGTACACTGCTGAGGGGAGCAGCGGGCGAGACGGGAGAGGTCTGCTGCGCCATGTGGGAAGCTGGTCGAGTATCGAACTCGTGCTGCAGTGACTCTTGGCTCTGGATAGCTTCATAGGCTAAGACTTAACCCGTAGAGCCACCGGGGAGGCCCCTCATTAGTGACTCTTTTAAGTGTAAACACAAACACAGATTGTAATAAACATGGCCATTCAGTCAATTGCAGAAATCTTCCCCCACACCCGCCCTGCACATGGTGTTTTCATCAAGACAAACATCTGGATAGTTCCACAGTTCCAGATGTTTAGAAATCTTCTGGGTTGTAAAGATGACCCTGGCACAAGTTTTTTTCCCCTAGATTTTTAGAATACTTATAGAAATAACCTTATGTGTCTCAAAAATACAGCTAAGAACGAAAATGTCTGAAATTTTCTATAGGTTAAGCTCCAAAGAAGTTATGCATTTCCTTATTGCCAGAATTCAGAAGACATCTCACCTGATATACTAAGAATCTAGCAAGTGAAGAGAAGCTGGCCTTCAGTCTGTAGGACTCCCAAGGTCACAGATGCTTACTGCGCATATACTGTGTGACCTGGGGCTGTGGGCCACGTCAGAACAGAGGTCCACCTTCCCAGAGCTCCCATGCCAACCAGGGAGGTATATATAGATATATTAATTACCTATCTACCTATGTAGATAGATAGATAATCAATATATATTTGTGACTGATAGTTTCTCTTCTTTTACAGGAAGCACAGTAAACCTGTGTGCTGGAAGTTGGTAAATGCTGTGGGGGAAAGAGCGCAGCTGTGAGGGGGAGAGGAACCAGTGGACTTCGTGGGGGGGCCAGGGGGCTCTGGTGGTGGGTGTGGTATGGTCACATTCATCTGAAGAGGGGTGCATCTGTACCCCTAAATCACATACAGCACTGTAAACCAACATTACCTCTGTAAACAAAATTTGAAAAAATAAAGTAAAATAAAACCAAAGGCAAAATGAATGCTGTGAAGCACAGTAAGTGGTGTCATCCTAGTGCGTGATTAGGGTAGCCATGTTGACACCATAGAATTGGCAGAGCTAGACCAGAGCCCCCCAGGTCAGGCAGCAGGGGGTCGATGAGCAGGGGCACGTTCGGGAGGGAGGCATGAGGGCTAGTCACGGAGAGCCTGCGAGCCTGCAGGTTTGGGGGCGCCCTTTGCGTGAAAGGTGGAGCAGCCATGAAGTTGGAGCACAGGAGTCACGTGGCTTGTGTTAGGGCTTAGAAGGGCTCTTGGGTCTCAGTTGAAAATATGGACTGTACTGAGGGTAGGGAGGGACACTGGTAGGTTAGACTGTAGACCCGGTAAAGGTGATGGTGGTTTAAAGCAGTAGCTGCGGGGGTGCTGTGGGAGATGGGGAGGTGACAGGATCTCCTGATGGGTGGGAGGTGAAGGAGAGGAAAGAGCACTTTAGGGTGGTCCCCAGCCCTTTGGCCTGAGCCTAGAGGACACTGGTGTTAACGGAGAGGCAGGAGGCTGTAAGGGTGGTTGGTTTGGGGTGGGAGTCAGGAGACGAGGGGATCAGATTGGGGGGTGCTGAGTGTGAGAGTGCACTTAGAGCACCTGGTGGACATGCTCAGTAAACAACTCAATGTATTAACATTTCCTGAATTTTTCTTCATTGGGCAATGCTTCAATAAAAATATCGTTCAATGACCTGTAACATGACCTTGACCATCTTAACCATTTTAACTGCCCTCTTGCCTGCTCTCCATTCCCAGAATGCTCTCCACCTTGTAAATGGGCACTCTGTCCACCACGGCCCACTTTCCCACTCTCTACCCTGCCTTGGTCCTCCCTCCCTGCTCCCTCTCTCTGCTCCCTCACTCTGCTCCCTCTCTGCTCCCTCACTCTGGCCTAATGACCCTCAGGCCTCACAGAAGAGGAGCCAGTGTTCGCATGTTCTGACTGACTGACACGCTCAGCATGGTGTCCCCAGGGCCCCTCCAGTGGGCGGCTTGTGTCAGAACTACCCTCCCCTTGAAGTCCACGTCCCATCCTGTGGTCTACACTGGTGTTGCTTCCTCGTCTTACAGCTGCAAATAGTGTGCTGGGAGGGGCGCGTGTGCCAGAGGGGTATGTTTTCGAATCTCTAATATATATTGTTGGTGATTGGTAGTTTCTGCTCTTTGTAAGTATTTTCAATATTTTTATATAACATTTTATATAAATACATTTTCATTATAAGAGAGCTGAAGATACACTGTCGAGATAGCAAAAAATGGAAGTCCCCACTTAACCCTCCCCCACCCCACCCCCCAAGGCTCCTGGCACGTCACCCCTATCCCTTTACTGTTTTTATACACATCCATATAGCTTATATTTTTCTGAAAGTATAGAGTCATACTGTGCATATTGTTCTACAGTTTTGTTTGGTTTTTTAAAATAATGTCTTCGGGATCTCCATCTTCTTTTTGTTTTTTTTTTGTTTTTTTTGTATTCTTTTTTTTTTTTATAATATATATTTTTATTGTTATTTATGTCTTTTACATTTTGCATTCCCCTTGGGTAGCCCACCACCAATTCACCCGTGATCCATCTCCATGGTCCCTTGTGTTCTTTTCTATTCCATTTTGTGCCCTTTCCCTTCCCTCCCTCCGGCTCCCTCCTCTCCCCCCCACTGATTGTCTCTCTCCCACCTGGCCTCCCTATAGTCCTGTTATAAGTGAAACCATTCGATATTTTTCTCTTTCTTTCTGGCTTATTTCACTGAGTATGATCCCCTCTAATTCCATCCATGTTGCTGCAAATTGCATGTGTTTATCTTCTTTCCATGCTGAATAGTACTCCATTGTGTATATGTACCACA
>PVIJ01015744.1:0-35235 GCA_004024925.1 Scalopus aquaticus
GGGCCTCCCCGGTGGCGCAGCGGTTAAGCGCTGCGCTGTGGAGCTGTTGGCAGCTGCGACGCTAGTTCGACGCCCGGCCGGGGAGAATCCCACATGGCGCGGCAGACCTCTCCTGCCTCGCCCGCTGCTCCCCTCAGCAGTGTATTTCTGATCTGCCTGTTCTGCTCCCCGCTCTGTCTCTGGTGAGCCCTCTCGCCACCCCACGCCTCTGGCCTGTACCCCAACTTGTATGTATAAATAAAAAAAAATTAAAAAAAAAAGAATAGAATTTTAATCCATAACTGTCCAGAAACCATTGAAACAGTGTATGCTAGCTGACCAGATTTTTCTGATCAGCTCTTGCCAGATCCAGATGGGAGCTGTTTATAGATGGAAGCGGGTTTATGACACAAGGTTGTTGTAGTGCAGGATATGCAGTGGTGACACTTTTGGACACTATAGATGCCAAGACCCTCCAACCTGGTATATCAACACAGACAGCCAAGTTGACAGCCCTGACCCTGGAAGTCACTAAAGGTAGGAGGAAAAATTTGCATTGACTGAAAGTATTTTTTCATAGCCCTACACTACATGGGATAATATGGAAAGAAAAGGAACTCCCTACAGGAAGTAATAAAGACATTAAACACCTTCTAGAGATCTTGTCCTTGCTGAAAGCAGTAGATTTGCCATTAGCCATAACAGTGATGCATTGCCCTGGCCACCAAAGGGGCTGATCTGAAATTACAGAAGGCAATGAGCAGCTATTTTGCTAAGGCTGCTACTTGTTCTACTCTCTAGGAAGCACTCATCCATCCTGTAGATATCTCAATTTGTCCCCAAATATACTGACTTGGATGAGAAAAGGGCCCTTGAATAGGGATTTACTAACTTCAACCCTAGTTCCACTTGGAGAATGAACTATACTCCTTTCAGAGGCCTTAGTCTACCCAATATTGAAACATAAACTTGAGGGATCCCACTATTGGGAGAGATGCCTTGCTGCAACCCGTGCACCCATGTTTATTTAAAGAGCCACTATTTGCACAGTCACTCAATGTATCACACAAGTTTTTCACTTATGCACCAAGTATAGTCCCAAGACTGACTCACACCCTAAAGCTATTGGGATTCAATATCTGGGAAAGTGCCCTTTTGAAGTCTTCAAAATTTCTGAATTTTACCCCTATTCATAACACCACTGTCAATTAAAAGTATCTTTTGGTATTTGTGGACACCTTCTCAGGATGGATTAAAGCATTTCCCACTAGGGTGGAAAAAGCTTGAGAGGTTGCCAAACAAGTGCTAAGGGAAATAATTCCTTGCTTTGGATCACCTAACTCTATTCAGAGTAACAATAGGTCTGCATTTGTTTCAGAAGTCATTCATAAAAATGCCTTTGAGAGAGCCTCCTTGATTGAAGTCTCAGTGCTATCAATCTATCTCCGGCCACCGAGGCATGAGTTTGATTCCCGTCCAGGGAACTAACCCCCATGGTGCAGCATAACTCTCCTGTCTCACTCCCTGCTCTGCTCAGCAGTATATTTCAGTCAGTCTGCCTGTTCTGCTCCCCAATCTGTCTCTGGTGAATTGATCCTCTCACCCCCCCACACCTCTGGCCTATACTCCAGTTCTTGTATGCATAACTAAAAAAAAATAAATCTTTTAAAAAATGCTTTTTAGGGCCTCCCTGGTGGCGCAGCAGTTGAGCTGTGGAGCTGTTGGCAGCGTGCAATGCGAGTTCGACGCCCAGCAGGGGAGAATCCCACATGGTGCAGCAGACCTCTCCTGCCTCGCCTGCTGCTCCCCTCAGCAGTGTATTTCTAATCTGCCTGTTCTGCTCCCCACTCTGTCTCTGGTGAACCCTCTCACCACCCCACGCCTCTGGCCTGTGCCCCAGCTTGTATGTATAAATAAATAAATCTAAAAAAAATGCTTTCTAGATTACTTGGAAACTACATGATGCCTGGAGATCTCAATCTATAGGCATACTGAAAAAATGAATTACACTTTAAAGAAGACCTCGGTAAAACTATGCCAAGAAAGCTACCTGCATTGGGATTAGGTATTGTCCACTGCCCTTCTTCAGGTAAGAGTGGATCCTAGAAATGGGCTATGGTTAAGCCCCTTTGATACTGTATTTAGAAGACTATTCCAGGCTTCAATTTTGAACACTGCATCAGATATAGAACAATAAAGTAGAATAAATGTATCAAGAATATTTTAGCTGTTACTTATAACTTTGCTCTTTCTGTGATTTCTATACCTCAGATGAACCATTGCATCTTTTCATAACCAGTGATTAGGTCCTGAATAAGAGGTGGAGGTACCCAAGCTTAATTATTGGAGCAGTGGTCTGGTCATTAAGGTATTTTGCTAAATTACTCATTCTTATTTGAAACTTGAGTACATCACTCCAGAATGAAGAAAGCCCCAGAATGCGATGACCCAGAAACCAAAACCCATTGCTCTTGAGAATCTTTCAAAAATTTTATACATTTCAAAGAAAGATAAAACCTCAAAGGTTCCCTTTCTCTTTTTCACCTTCTATTGCAGCCTACCCCAGGATTGACTTCCAAATGAACACTGGAAACCCTGAGATAATGAATGAGCCTTCCTTGATAATTGCTCTAACTAAACATTTTTTTTTATTTTTCCAGACTCAAAGAATGGCATCTGATACCATGTGAACACTGGTATCAACACTCCCCAGTTTTAGGGATTTGACTTTGATTCCATGGAAAGAACTTGGTTTTGATTTTGACTTTTAATTTTTTTTTAATTTTTGAGATACACCAACACACACACACACACACACACACACACACACACACACACACACACACCCTACATTATAGTTAGCCTTTTTGTCTCATTGCAGACTATTGTTTTTTGCTGTTTGTTTGTTTTTTCAGGTACAATGTGGTTAAGATGAACAAACATCCTGGCCAGCTCAATGTGAGTAGAACTGCCTTTCTATCAGGGAGTAGTCAAGAGTTTGCTTTTCAATGGAAGCAAAGTAAAAGCTGTGTCTTTGAGAAAATGAACAAAACTTTATTTGCAGAAAATATTACATGTGTGTTAAATGAAAACTAATAATCGTTTGCGTCTATATGTTTTAGGTCTGCATGTCCCCTTTGTGTCTAATTGTTCTGGCCTCTGAAGGATGTAAAATTGGTATAGATGGAACCAATAGAAATTTTTAGTTCAGAAATATAGTGGGAACTAGTATAAATGCTTCCAGGAAGCATGGTCTGGAATAATGTTTGGTTAATGAGAACTGATTTGGAATTTAATGGGTTGGTTTGAAACACAAATGCCCATAAATGTGTGGTATTGTCACTTCTACCTGGGTCATTGCTGCTGTATACATGAAGTGTTTAAATGTCAGATAAAATGGGAGTTCAGAAACTGTTTTTTTGAAGGTTAGAAATTCCAGTTATGGAATTAAAATAAAAGATTAAGGTTTGCTGTCAACACTGTGCTGGATAAGTTTAGCCAGAGCTTTGATTACAATTAAATGATTTTTTACCCTAATACTTAAAAATGACAAAACTTCCCAGAAATCTAAATTATGATTAAAAAAAAAAGATAGTGTTTTGTTTGATTGATCAGAGGAAATTTTGTGAACCCTCACTAAAGCTCTTGAAACACTCCATAAAATTTATTCCTTTCCTCATAGGAAAAACATTACATGAATTTGATCTATTTGGTATTTATCTGGTGTCAGGAGCCTTCGGACAAGATGGCCCCTAGCGGTGAGTTACGGCCCTAATTGCCTGAGTTGCCCATATAAGGTTAGGTTTTGATGAGGACTGCCTTAGATTTCTGTTTCCCCGTTCCATGTACATTTTTCCCAAACTGAGGTCAGCAGGACCGTCCCATTGTTTCCCATGCCGCGCTCTCATTGAATCCCCGACCTCGAACCACCCTGCGTCACCTAATGTAACCTCCCCGTGACTTTCATCCTATATATGCTCTTTCCCCGGAACAATAAACGAGACTTGATCAGACCTCCTGTCTTGTCTCCACTTTCTCGCGTACCCCTGTCCCTTGCTCCCTGCTTCCTCCTCAGGTACAACGTTGATCTGGACTCGCGGGCCGAGTCAATCTAGTAAATTGGAACTTACTGAGAAACATCAACACTTGGAAAACTGTTTAACCTTGGCATGCACATGAATATTAATATTACTGTTCTAAAAGTATGTAAAATTTCTTAAACATGTTCTGATATAATATTGTTTGTCAGTTTTGATTATTGTTTTTCCTTGTCAGTTATGGTGCTGTCCGATTTTAATTTTGGTAATTTTAAAGTTTTGACGTTTGAAGAAATTGTTTCTGAAGAAATTAAAAGAAGAACTTCAATATTTTAAGATCAATGCTAATTGCTTGAATTCAAGAGGGAAAGTTTTTTACATAGTACTTAATGGACTATTGATACTGAAAATAATCTTAAGTTTTATTTGAAATGATGCTGTTTTCAGGTTTTATTCTTTTTGTTTGTATTTTTGATTCAAGAAAAACTTATTTTTCAGCTGACCATGGTCAGTAGCAATGATAAATTGAATTTTTGTGAGCAGAATTAAATCATATATTTTCTCTCTCCTTGATATCATAACATGGAAAAATGTAACAATTCTTATTATTTATGGCAATGTGTCATGAATAATGATATCTGCATAATTTCAAAAGGGAATTTTATTTTTCTCTTCCTAAATCAGAGAATTTGAAACACATTTCATTTCAACACTTTGTTAGGAATGCCTTAACAGAGTTGAAATAGATCATAGCCAAAAAGCCAAATTTGCCTGTAGGGTCTAGAGATCTCAAAGGAAGGTAGGGAAGGTTGACTCCATTGGCAGTTCTGGAAGCCCCAGAGAGAAAGACTTGGGTACCTTTAGAAGGAGAAATCTCAGATGGAGTCTGGTAAGAGTGTGGCCTGTCGCCCCCAAAAAACTCAATCTAAGATACCTTGTAGAAAGTTCCAACAATGCCAACAAAAATTCTGCTTGGTTGTCTGCTGTGTGTGTGTGTGTGTATGTATGTATGTATCCATTCATGCAAATACATATATACATATATATTATGCATATACATATATATTATGCAAAAAAATATAAAATGAATTGGAATTAGATTTAGTTTATAAATGCATTTTACTGTATTGTTAGATAGATGTGGAATGAAGGTGAGAAAAATGATTTTGATCAGTAGAACCATTTTTAAGATTTTTCTTCTTTTTTTCATTCTTCTGAGCTTTTACAATGTTCTGTTTGCTATATGCTTGGTTAATGTCTGCAGCTTTTCGCTTGGACTGATTGACCATTTTCTAGAAATGGAGGACTTGCCACACTAGAGGTCAGTTAACAACGTCTGTTGACTGCTAATTCCTTTGAATACACTGTAACTCCAGAAAAGATAGTCTTCTGAGGGTACATCCCAGTATCCAACTTTTATCACAGAAATGGTGGCAACAGGGCCTCCCTGGTGGTGTAGCAGTTAAGTCTCAGCACTATCATGCTATCACCACTGTGGCCTGCGTTCAATCCCCAGCCAAGGAGCTGACCCACATGGAGCAGCAGACCTCTTCTGTCTCACCCGCTGCTCCACTCAGCAGTATATTTCAGTAGATCTGCCTGTTCTGCTCCCAACTGTCTCTGATGAATCCTCTCACCCCACCTCCCGCACCTCTGGCCTACACCCCAGTTCTTGTATGCATAAATAAAATAAATCTAAAAAAAAATTTTAAAAGGATATTTTAACAACAGAGGAAAATTGGGGAATTTGCTAAGGGCATAAAAACCTGTTTTTATGCCATGTTCCCTGCCACCTACATCTCAGATACCTTGGACTACAACTACGAGCATGTCATGAGCCAGGCTTCTTGAACAGTGGGTGTTGCTGCATATTAGAGGTGTAGCAGAGTGGCCAGATTGCCCTGCAAAACATGAAGACAGGTGGGCCTCACACTCTTGCTTTATCAGCTATAACTTACACCTGTTGATAAGACAGAAGACATCTAGCCACAGGCTAGCCAATTAATCTCTCTCTGGTCCCCCTCTCCTAACTCTTGTAAATAAACCTTTTATTTTTAACTTCTCTCTGTGTGTCTGCTTTTGGGTCGTCCTGAGTTCTTAAGCATGTGGGTGAGGACTCACAAACTGGAGCACCCCCTTTTTATGACTTGGGTTGCCCACTAATAATATTATGTTTATTTAATTACCTCAAAATAATTAAGATATTACTATAATGAAGCCTACCAGACAAATCAGAAAATTAAGGTCAGAGGGGTTAAAGAGTACCTTCAAGGCCACAAAGTTAATTAGTGACTAAATTAGAGTATGAAAGCCAGTACACCCATGTCACAAGAGTCTTTGTTATTTCTATACTATAACACTACTTCATGAATTGGGAGCAGGAGAAGGGGGTTTATAACCTCTACTTTACCTGGGAGGGATGAGAAAATGAATTGAAGTGAAGAGAGTTAAGAGATCTTGGCCTTGATTTTTCCAGAGCTAAACTGTCCAACATGGTTACCCTAAGTCTCATGTGGCTATTTTAATTGACTAAAATTTGAAATTCAATTTTTCAGTAATGTTAAACATATCTCAACTGCTCAATAGCCGCAAATGTCTGATTAGTGGGTACTCTGTTGGTGAGTTCAGATATTGAGTTTTTTCATTATTGCATAAAGTTCAATTGGGCAGCACTGCTCTAAAGAAACAAGATTATTTTAAAAGATTTATTTTTATTTACTTATACATAAAGAACGGGTGTAGGCCAGAAGTGCAGGAGGTAAAAGGATTCACAAGGGACAGAGTGGGGAACAGAGCAGGTGGATCTAATAAAATATACTGCTGAGGAGCGCAGCGGGAGAACAGGAGAGGTCTGCTGCACCATGTGGGTTAGTTCCTTGGCTGGGGATTGAACTCATGCTGCAGTGACTAGCCCTAGCTTTATAGCACTAAGCCTTTAACTCCTTAACCATCAGGGAGGCCCAGAAACAAGGTCTTTGAAAAAGGTTGGAGCTGTACTATTGACTTCAAAGTCAAGAGTCTGATGCCACTTAATGGGACTTGGGGGCAAAAATATGACCTGACCCCTCATCTGGAAGGAAGGGTATAAAAATAGCATAGAAGCTAGTGTGTATCTTTAATCTTTTAAAATCATACTTTTCTCCATTTCTCATTGGTTTTTCCATACTGTTTAGAAAAATGACATTTGAAAATTCTGACTCGTCTCTGCTGAATTCAAGGGAATGTGAAGAAAGGTTTTTCATCTCATTCAGATCAGGGAGATAAAAGAGGTAAAATTAGTAATGTGGAGTCACAGATTCTGAGGAGCAAAGTGGCAAAAAACAGGCTGAGTATTGTTCACCCAGTCTTTATCTCCAGTATATTCCTCTCTCTAAGCTCTTTTCTACTCAAACTCAACCAGTTTTCTAAAAGAAGAGGATCTGTACTATCACTATCACCAGGGACACATGTTAAATATAGAGATATCTGTGCCTTTTCACAGACTAAAAATTTACAGCACTGGGTGGGGGGTAAAAAAGAGCTGGGATTTGCATGTATAACAAACTTCCCCAGGGACTCTGGTGCACAATCAAATTTGTGAACCAGTGGTATGGAGGGAGATGTGTTTTACTTAAATAATGAGGTCAGGCCCTTAAATATGTCAGCAAGAGCTGTATCAGAACTCAAGAGGATATGGGTAGATTTGGGGGGGGGGAGGGAAGTGCTAAAGGGGTAAGGAGAGCCACAGGGAGAGAGAGATATCAGAGAGAGACAATTAGATAGTGAAAAGGAGAAAAACAGATAAAAGAGACAGAAACCCCAAGAAAAGTTTTGTCTATTGGACCGAATCTAGGAGCCCCGTCCAGCTGTTCTTTTCAACATCGTGGGACTGTCACAGGTAGAGTCAAAGTGGTTTACTGATTTTCCATTGAAATGCCCTTTACCCTACTCTGAGTTCAGCTACATGCACAATCATAACAGGGCCTACCTCACAAATGTCTTTGAGATGCTTGATGTAATGACGCTCAGTGCTCATGATCTCATTGATGACATTGGCCCGCATCTGGTCCCGGTTCTGCAGTGGCCGGCCCAGACAGAGGCAGTCTGAGTTGGGATCCAGGTGCCCATTTTGCATGTCACTGGGCCCTTCTTCCACCCCATCCTCCTGGTTCACCCACAGCTGTGGAAGCAGATAGAAGAATAATAGATTAGTTTCTTTCTTTGAGAAGTTTCAGCCAAGTAGGAAAATTATAAACTAAAATCTTCAGGTATTCAGAGAGCCTTCAATTAGAGGCCCAACTATAAACTGAATGGTATGCCTAGCTCTAGGGTGACTTGCTGGCCCTAGACATGAGTCCAATTCTCTTTACATTTCTCTGACCTATTTGTAAAATGGGGAATAATCATTTCCAAAGTTTTGTTCGCTAAAAATATTTCAGAGGAGAGAATTATGACAAGCAGAACTCATTCATGCTGGAACATATATAGGCAGCACAGCTGCATTGAAAAATAAGGATAAAGTATACATCTTGGGTGCCACAACTGTATTGGTGTCACAAACCATAGTACCTACCAGCATGGACGCCAAAGTTTGATACTGGAGTGGACATCCCCAAAACAGGGCCTATTGTATTGATTCTTATGAAAGGGTGTACAAATAATCATTAAAATTTGACTGTGAAATTCCTTGGATATGCAAAGATCTCTAATTCCTTGAGGCTGGACTGGAAATGACAGAATGTTAGCCCCTCATATAATAGCAATAGTTGTTGTTTGAGCACTTACTATATACCAGTCATTACGCTATTTCAATAAACTCTATTATTCAGTCCTGCTAGATAAGTAGGTACCATTTTTATCACCACTTCACAGAAGAGGAAACTGAGGCTCAAAAAAGTTAACAAATTTGCTTCAAGTCACACAGTTAAGAAGCAGAGGATCTGTGATAGCTGGCAAGCAGTTTAACTCTAGAACCTATGTTCTTAAAACACTGTACGATTTGGTTCTATGTGAGACAAGAAAAGAATTAGGGAAGGGCTTGGGTTAAGGTGAGCTGAAAATTATTAGAATCATCAGAAATGGATATAGTTGGGAAAGGCTGAAACTATTTAGTTCAAATCATGAAGGCAAAGGGATGTACAAAAACCCATTCTGGGTGAAATGCGTCTGGATTAAGGATGAGTCCCTTAAATATGCCATCAGGGAGTGGTTTATTTCACCTTAGGCTTGAAAAGCAGAACACAGGGGATGCGGGTTGGAGAAAAAAGGAAGGCTAAGACCCTAAAACCTTCTAGTGAAAGTAGCCAAAGAGCTTTCCAGTTGTCTCAGTAGCCTTAATCAACAATCCAACAATCCATTTCTCCCCTCCTTACCCTCCAGCTTTTTCCACATTCATGCCTCAAGAATATAAGTTCAAGCAATTGAGATGAATCACTATTGCTGCCACCAGAAATCTTTGCTGGTGAGTGGCCTTAGGAATACAGAGGTTTTGGGAATGAGCTATAGGGACAGTAGTTACTTCCCAACTCTGCGTATTCTTGCCTTTCCCTTTGTCTCACAGATGGTGGGGAACATGGGTACCACCCAAGAAACTAGTAGGGTTCACTCTATTTTAATGTAATTTACACACACAGCCAAATGTGCAAAAATGTATCTTCACCTAGAAACTTACTACCCTCTATAATTTTTGTATTGCAAATTTCTTTCCAGCTTCCAAAAGTTGGTTAATTGTCTCCTATATGCTAATAGCTTCCTTTTGATACAATAAATAGACAATTATGAGGGATATTTTTCAAGAAGTAGATCTGTTCCAAAAGATGATTCTAGGCATTGATACAAACACATTCTGTACATCATGCTGTGTATTTATAACAATGAAAACCTCATCCTCGAATAATCCACTAATAATCCAGTTGTTTCCTACTTCCCACGAAGTAAATAAAATCCTGCTATGAAAACAGTTCCATAGGCAGATCTTTAAAAAATAAGAAACATTTTTTTATCCTTCTTAGTAAGATGAGTTAAGTCAAAATATTGACTTTTTGATAGATGGAATGAGATGAATCTTTGGAACATGTCCAGTGAGAAGGGACACAGAATACTGGTGTGGGGGGCATAGGAGAGGCAGGGAAAGACAGAACTAGATCAAGCCATACTCTGAACAACAATGAGTGGGAAGGAAGTTACTGGCAACCAGATGGAAGCAGATTCATTACAGAGAATTTGGTGGAGGAGTCACTTCTAGCAGGAACTAAAAGCTTGGGTACTAGGAAACTTCACAAGGAGCTTCTGAGATGACATCACTTCTATCTACTTCACTTCTACAACCACAGAATCCCACTACTTGGGTTAAGAAGCTGCCTTAATTCAAAAGAAATAGTGGCAGATTCATTCATTCATGAAATCTATATCAGGTGCTTACTATGTACCATATACTTAAGTTAAAGCAGCAACAAAACAGACAAAAATATCTGCCCTTTGTAAACTAACATTCAAAGGAAGATGCTTCTCAGCCTGAAAAAGGGTGTCATGCAAGGTCCAATTATTGTGTCCCACAGACAGAGGGTTCTACAAAAGAGCTCCTGGATCCAATACTGATTTTCTGGTCTAACTTCTAAGTACCTTGCTCTTTAGAGTTTTCCTATTCTGCGCTCTAATTCTATGCAGATGAAAAATGTCTGCTTGTATGTCAAGGTGTACTGACATATGTCAACTCATGAACTCATCTTCCCCAGGTGCAATGTCAGTTCAGAACACCACATCAATCCCTGCCCAACAATATTAGCAGGCTAATGCATAACTGCTCATGAATGGTTTTCACTGAAACTGTAATTAGCATAGATGGGCTTCTGGGTGGCAAGTAGGATGACAATGCCCAGAGAACGGCAATTGGGAAGATTTTCCTGTAAGCCTTTTCACAGTATTTGTAAACTTTTCTTCAGCTTCCATTGAACTATAATCAAGAGTGTGATAACGTAACTCAATTTAACAAATACCTATTTTGGACTTATTCTGTGCTTAACTACTCACTATGAGAGACATAGGTCAACCAAGACAACTCAATTCCATGGAGTGCTTTCTAAAACATAGAAGATCTCTGGTCCTCATATCTTCTTTTTCTACTCCAACTACCATGACTATTACTCTCTACGTGATTTTCCTAGGTGATCTCCTAGCTCTATCACTCCCACACCACTATTAAGCCAGTTTTCTTGACTTTCACTCCTATTGATCACTCTCATACTCCTAGATCCTCAATAGTTTCTCATAGCCAAGACCAAACCTCTTACCCCAGAATTCAAACATTACTACAATTTGGCTTCAATTTGCAGTTCTATCCTTATTTTCTACTATGCCATTCAGAAATACTGAGCTACTCCCAAACCAGTCTACTTTCTGTCCAAAAACATTCCAAACTATGGTCTTTAATCCATATATGAACATGAAAATAATACAGTCCAGAAGCTTTCAATCACTTTAGTAACAATAAATCAACATCTTAATTTACTAATGAAGAAACTGAGGGCCACAGAAGAAAAATGACTGCCACAGAGTTAGCAACATACCTAGATCTACATTTTGACATGACTTTTTAGTTTGTATATATCTTGAGGTTTTTTCCTGTTTCTTTTTAAATTATACTTTATACAGAAATACATTTGGGGCCTCCCTGGTGGCGCAGCGGTTGAGCACTGCACTATGGAGCTGTCAGCAGCGGCAACGCGAGTTCAATGCCCAGCCAGGGAGATTCCCACATGGCGTGGCAGACCTCTCCTGCCTCGCCCCGCTGCTCCCCTCAGCATTGTATTTCCGGTGATCTGTCTGTTCTGCTCCCTACTCTGTCTCTGGTGAACCCTCTGGTTGCCCCACACCTCTGGCCGCCCCACACCTCTGGCCTGTACTCTAGCTTGTATGCATAAAAAAATAAATCTTTAAAAGAAATATGTTTGTTTTGTAAAAAGCTAATTTTTTTAAAAAGGAAGATTCAAATCATTAAAATCAGGAATAAAAGAAATATTACTATCAGTCTAACACAAATAAAAAAGATTAAGGGGAATACTTTGAAAAAATGTATACCAACAATTAAAAAAAAATCTGATGGACAAATATCTATAAAGATATAAACTACAGAAAATTTCTCAACAAGAAATAGAAATATGAATAGACCTATAACAAAGAAAGAGATTGTATTTGTAATGAAAAACTTCTGATGTGGGGGAAAAATAGAACCAGGTATCTTTACTGGTGAATGCTACCAAATATTTAAAGAAGATGTACATCAATCTTTCACAAACCCTGCAAAGAAAAAGAAATGCAGCAATTCTCAACAAAATACTTGCAAGCCAAATCCAGTACTATATTTATTTATTTTTTTAAAAAAAGATTTATTTATTTATACATACAAGCTGGGGTACAGGCCAGAGTCATGGGGTGGCGAGACGGTTCACCAGAGACAGAGTGGGGAGCAGAAAAGGCAGATCAGAAATACACAGCTGAGGGGAGCAGCATGAGAGTCAGGAGAGGTCTGCCACACCATGTGGGAATCTCCCCAGCTGGGCGTCGAACTCGCATCCGTGCTGCTGACAGCTCCACAGCGCAGCGCTCAATCGCTGCACCACCAGGGAGGCCCCCAGTACTATATTTAAAAAATCCACCATACCAGATAGGAGTGATCCAAGGAATGCAAGGTTGGTTCAAAATATGAAAACCAATATAGTACACCATAATGAAATAAAGTTTTATTTAAAACCACATGATCATTTCAATCGACACAGAAAAAGCACTAGACAAAGCCCATTACCTTTTCATGATAAAAAAAAATAAAATACCGCAAACTAAGAATAGAAAGGAAAGGTCTCAAATTAATGATGTATATTTATGAAAAAAAAACAGAGTTGATATGATATATAATGGTGAAAGACTAAATGATTTTATTCCATGATCAAGAACAACCATCATTTCTAGTCAACATTTGTACTGGAGGTTCAGCTAGAGCAATTGGGCAAGAAAATGAAAACAAAGAAAGGCAACCATATCAGTTAGAAAACGTAAAACTATTCACATATGACATGATGATATATAGAATAGCCTAAGGAACTTAGCAAAAAAAAAAAAAACACCTGTTATAACTAATAAACAAATTCAATAATGTGCAGTGCAGGATACAAGATCAATATACAAAAGTCAGGTGTATTTCTATACAATAACAAAGAACAACCTGAAATGAAATTAAGAAAGCAATTAAATTTAACAAACATCAGAAAGAACAAAATATGTAGGGATACACTTAACAAAAGAAGTGCAAATTGGACCTCCCTAGTGGCACAATGCGTTAAGTGCAGCACTATGAAGCTATCCACAGCCACTGCAGCACGAGTTCCATAACCGGCCACAGAGATTCCCACATGGCGCAGCAGACCTCTCCTGCCTTGCCCACTGCTCCCCTCAGCAGTGTACTTCGGTCGATCTGCCTGTTCTGCTCCCCACTCTGTCTCTGGTAAGTCCTCTCACCACCCCACACCTCTGGCCTATACCCCAGTTGTATGCATAAATAAATCAATCTTTAAAGAAAAAGAAGTGCAAATTAGTACACTGGAAACTGCAAAATATTGAAAGAAAGTAAGGAAAGCCTTACTAAATAGATAGTTCATGTTCATGTATTGGAAGATTTAATATTTTATCAACTCTGCAAATTGATTCATACTCAACACAATTATATTAAAACTCCCAGCCGGTTTCTCTGTAGAAATTGACAAGCTGATTCTAAATTTTATATAGAAATTCAAGGGGTTTGGAACAATCTAAGCAATTTTGAAAAAGAAGAACAAAGATGGAAGATTCACATTTCTTGATTTTAAAATTCAGTACAAAATTATATAAGCCAAGAAATATGGCATTGGCATAAGAATAAACAAAGATCAATGGAATAGATAAGAGCATGGAAATACAAGCTACAACTGTGCTGAATGGGTATTTTTCAAAGTTGTGAAGATAGCTCAAATATATGTGCTCTATATAGTCAACAAATGGGACAACTGGATATCCACATGTAATATGCATTTGAACCCATACCTCACATTACTTTTTTCTCTTTGTTTACTTGTTTTTTAGGTATTATAGGTAGGAAACTGTGACCTAATCTGAGATCAGAAAAATGTGCTTATCTTTTCTTCAAAGTCTTTTATAGTTTTGACTTTTAGACTTAGATCTTTGGTTCTTTTTGAATTAATTTTATATGGGAGCCTCCCTGGTGGCGCAATGGGTTAAGTACAGCACTGTGGAGCTGTCAGCGGCTGCGGTGGGCGTTCAATGCCTGGCTGGGGAGATTCCCACATGGTGCAACAGACCTCTCCTGCCTCGCCTGCTGCTCCCCTCAGCAGTGTATTTCAGTCAATCTGCCTCTTCTGCTCTCCGATCTGTCAGTCAATCTGTCCGTTCTGCTCCCCTCTCTGTCTCTGTTGAACTCTCTCACTGCCTCACACTTCTAGTCTGCACCCCACCCCAGCTTGTATGCAAAAATAAATAAATCTTTAAAAAAAAACTTAAAAAAAATAAAAACAAAAAAAAAATTGAGTTAATTTTATATGATACCATCAAAAAGTGAAACAACCATAGAACTGGAGAAAATATTTGCATATCACACATCTGTTAATGATCTAGTATATAGGCTATATAGAACTCAATAATAAAAAGGCAAAAAATCCACTTAAAAATGGGCAAAGCATCTTAATAGACATTTACCCAAAGATGATACATAAACACATGAAAAGATGCCCAGTAGCTATTAGGGAAATACAAATTAAAATCATGAGATATCATCTCATACCCACTACAATGGCTATAATAAAGAAAGGAAAATAATGTATGTTTGCAAGGATGTGGCAAATTGGAATCCTCATACAATGCTGGTAGGAATATAAAATGGTACAGATACTTTGTAAAACATTTTGGCAGTTCCTCAGAAAATTAAACATTTAGTTACCAAGTGTCTGAACAATTTCATTTGTAGGTATATACTCAGAGCTCAGAGAACTGAAGATGTATGTTCACACTAAAACTTGGATACAACTTTTCATAGCAGCATCATTCATAATAGTAAAAAAGTGACAATACAACTATCCATCAATTGATAAATGGATAAACCAAAATGTGGTATAAACAAACACACACACACACACACACACACACACACACACACACAAATACTATTTAGCAACGAAAAAGAATGAAATACTAATATATGTTAAGAATGAATTAACCTCAAAAATATGCTGAGTAAAAGCAGGCAGACACACAAAATACCACACATATTGTATGATACCATTTATATGAAATGTCCCAAAATAGACTATTTTATAAGCACAATAAGCTGATTAGTGTTTTCCAAGGGCTGGGAGGATAATGGGTGGGATGGGGAATAACTGTAATTGCTGTTATTTTAGAGCAGTGATGAAAATGTTCTGGAATTAGATAGTGGTAATAAATATACAATAAATATACTAAAATAATAATATTGTATACCTTAAAATGGTAAAATTTTGGCATCTATAATAAATACATAAAAAGTTAAATAAGGTGAAAATTCTTCTTTGATTACTCCCCCATCTTAGTCATTTTCCACCTTTCTTGAGGAAATCACAGTTATAGATTTCATGTTTAATCCTTGCTGATCTTTCTCCATGCATTTCCTATGCATATAGGAATATGCACACCTATATGCATATTCCAGTGGACTCTTCATTGTGTTATGCTAAAATGATGCATTTTACATCACTTTGTACACACTCTTTGGCATTTTACTAGCTGTTCCCTCCAAATGAATCAGTAGTTATTAAAGGAGGGGTGCCATATCATCAATTTCTTAGCTCTATTGTGTTCTGGAATGACGCCTTAACACTTGTGGAGAGCGCAATATATATATTTGAGCAGTATCATAAAAAGCCAGTCTATACCTGGTTCCTGCGGGTAATGTTTCTGAGAAGAGAATGGGCATTGAGTAAGCAATATTGTCTAAATGTCCCCTCTATATTTTCAAAAGCCAAATCTAGCCAGAGAGGATAGAAAAGTGAGCCACACTCTGAGAAAGGGAAGGCTTACTGCCAGTCACATCAAAGAAGAGAATCTCAGGGGTGTCGAATTAGAGTTATAAAGGAAAGATAATCCAGTCCATATAATTCCATTCCTCTTTATCAATACATAAACTTCCTTAAATCCACTGGCAGCAATCACCCAGCTCATCTCTTTAGATACAACCAACTATGATGAGATCATTATCTCTTAAGGCAGCTCTTTCCTTTTTTTAGATAATTAATCATGAACAGAGTCTCTATTCTCTTTCTATTACATGGTGGAACCATGTAATAGAACCCAGTAAACACTATAAAAGGACAAAACACAGACAAGTGACTAAGACTAGAGGAAATTAATTCTGTAACAAGAGTCATCAAAACACCCTTTTCTGCCACAATAGTAATGCAGTGGCAAGGTGAGCCTTCAAAGGTGGATGTAGGAAACTGAAAGGAACCGGCTTTACTGTTTGCATAGCTCCCCCTTGTAGATATAGACTCCCACCTCTGTTTTGGAGTCTCAGATCACAGCTTCCAGAAGAATAAAGTATGCTTAGAGACCCCTGAGTGTGCATGCTAGGAAGCATTTAGCATTCTTACCCAGCACAAAGCCAAACAGTGTGGCTTACAGTCAGAACAGAAACAATTCCTTGACTCCTCAAGAAATTTAATAATGGCCAATAATCACATTAAAGGTCATTATGGGAAGGCTTCTAACAAATTGTTTTCCTTTTCCAGAACAGTAAAATGAACAATAATGAGATTCATTCAGAGAAATGAAGACTTTATTACATAACATCCTTCCTCAAAAAGAAGGAAATGAAGCAGAACAGGAAAGGAAATTATAAAAGATGAAAAAATCTGTATGGATACTCGATCTCAGCATTCATGTCTGTCTGTGAACATATTAGAATAGGACTGGCCCATCAAGTTCCACTCCTCTCCAACACAGAACCATGAAATCAACCAGGTCACTCTTTCTGGTCATTCTAAAGATTCCTAATATTCCCACCTCTACTCCTATATACTTCCAATGGCTGCCTTTTGCCATCTTTTCATGAAGGCCTTCTCTACTCTTTTCAATCATTCTTACTTTGCCCCTAGTTTCCCTGAAAGTCTAGTTCAACAACAGTGCCTTCCCACAAAATCTTTTCCTTGGGATTCAAAACAGTCCTACAAAGCAGGCAAAGCAACCTTTACTATTCTCATATCCTAGATGAAAAAATGTAAAGCCAGACAGAAGGATGTCTCACAGTGAACAGGTGGCAATCAGGACTAAGCAAGGTTTAGAGACTCTTTGACAAAAGTAATGACAATCTATGACAGTGCTAAAGGGTACAGACTTGGGAACCTGGGTCAAAGTCTGTACCTACAACTGCCTTGGTGAGTAATATAAAATAAGTTTCTTAGCCTCCCTGAAACTCTGTCTCCTCATCTGTAATTTAGAGGTAATGATAATATACCTTATGGGTTTGTTGTGAAGAATAAATAAGGAAATTCATGCAAGAACCTTAAAATAATTCCTGATACAAAGTCAAGTGTGAACTTTTTATTATCATTATTCTCTAGGTTTCCATTATCTGCCCCTAGAACCACAGGACAACATTGTATCTGACAAAAACCTGTTCTCTCTGTCCAGGAATAGGATTTTGGATGCACTTTTGCAATTACCCTCATAATTTCCCCAAATCTCTCACATTCTAAGTCACTTCCTTGATAGCAAGTCAAAAAAACTATGCTTTTGGCAAAGTTTCCATATGATTAATCAGTATATAAAAGTCAACTTCATTTTTGTAAATTAGCAAATATCATCCAGGAAAAAGATAATTTCAAGCAGATCATTTATAATAAACATAAACACAAAATATATTTCCTGCAAGTAAATCTAAGAAAAAGATATGCAAGCCCTTTGTGCAGAAAATAAGCTATTTTGAAAGACATTATCACTCAAATAAAATAGATTGAAACCATGTTTTGGGATAGTCTCAATAGTGCAATAAGGTCAAATATTTAACTTGATATGTGACTAAATTTACCAAATATCAATAAGGGTTTTGCAAAACTTAATACGCTTATTATACAATGTATATAAATAAACAAGAATAGCTACGGCATGTCTGGAAAAAATCAAGCTGGGGTGATTTTCAAGGGCAAAATAAAACTATAGTAATGAAAAGAAACTAATAGATCCAACTAGAAAGTGCTACATACTCAAATGTATATGAGAAGTGATGAATGAAAGATGTAACAGTGAAAATTATTGAGAATATAAGGATGTTTTCAATAAGTAGGAGACAATAAAACAGACCCCTAAGTAACACTACATAAAATACTTTCCAATTGATTAAATACTTATAATTGAAGGCAGAGCTATAAAAACTTTCATATAACAATATAGAATAATCACTCTATGGTCTAGGTAGAGAAGATTTTGTAAATAAAACAAAACTAAGCATAAATGTGAAATAAATTAATAAATTTGACCACTTTCAGGAAGAACTTCTCTCCAATAAAGGTATAAATAAAAAGAAAAGCCATAACTAGGAGAAGTTTACATAAATTATTAGTTTCTAAAATGTATAAAGAAGAGCTTTAAAAATAATGAAATATCAAATACCCATTAGAAAAAAAAACAGGGAAAAACTTGACACATTTCACTGGTGAGGAATTACAAATAACTAACAAATAAGAAAATATGTATTCTATTTAGAAATATGAAAAAATATAAAGTAATACAACCAAGAGATAATATTTTATAACCATCAGATTGACATGTAATAAATGTATTCAAGATGTAGGGGAAATAAGAAAACTAGATACCCCTGGGCAGAAAGCTATTTAAAGAAGGAAGGGATGATTACTATCTAAATCTAGAGAAAGATATAGACATTAGGTCCATGAAGTTCAAAGTCCCCATTAAGTTTCAATCCAAAGAAAACTTCACTGCAATACATTATAATAAAAGTATCAAAAATAAAAAAGAGAACATCTCAAAAGCAGCAAAACAAAAAGTTTGTCACACATAAGGGAATCCTCAATTACTGTTATTTCTCAGGAGAAAAATTACAGATCAGGAAAGTGGAATAATATATTCAAATTAGTGAAATAAAAACACTGCAAACTAAGAATGCTTTACTCAGTAAAGCTATAAAACATGAAGGAAAGATAAAGACATTCCCAGACAAACAAAAGTTGAAGTCCATCACCACTAGACGTGTCTTTTAAGAAATACTAAAGGAAACTCTTCATGCAAAAAATGATGCCAACTAGTAACATAAAATCATATGAAAGCATAAAACCCACTGATAAATATATAATCAAATTCAGAATACTCTAATATTGTAATATGGTAGTATGTAAATGAGTTAAATATAGTATAAAGGAAAAGGATAAAAACATAGTTACAATATTTTATTAATGGATATACTATCATAAAAAGATGCAAAGCATTATATTAAAAACATCAAATGTATGTGTGACACATAAAAGTATTGAACTTTTTCTATGTGGACAAACTTAAGTTACCAGATAACTTTAATTATAAGATTTTTTTGTCAGCTTTGTGGTGAACACAAAACAAAAACCTACAGCAGATATACAACTGATAAACAGAAAGGAATAAAATTAAACCACTATAAAAATCATCAAGAGAGAGAAAAAGAAACAAAAGATCAAAAAAAAATCCAAAAAAACCAATTAAAAGAATAGCAATAAGTACTTAGCTATCAATGATTTTAAATGGAAATAGAATAAAATCTCCAATCAAAAGACAAAGAGTGGCTGAATGTATAAAATACAAGACCCACTTACATGCTTCCTACAAGAGATTCACTTTACCTTTAAGCATACAAGATATAGAAAAAGATACCCCATGCAAATGGAACAAAAGAGAACAGGAAAAGTTATGTCAGACAAAATTGATTTTAAGTTAAACACTAGATATATATAAAAGGGACTAATTCACCAAAAGGAATAACAGTACTGTGTGTATAGGATATATGTGTGTGTGTATATGTGTGTGTGTGTGTGTATACACACACATATACACATATATATGTGTATATATATATACACACACATCGTTACTGTATATAATTTTATATGTGTACATACATATACACACACACTTATGTGTGTATGTGTGTGTGTATCCCCAATATTGGTGTACCCAATATTTGAAGCAAATATCAATAAACCTGAAGGGAGACAAAGCATTACAATAATAGTAGGGGACTTCAACACCCCACTTTCAACAATTTATAGATAGTCTATACAAAAAAAAACAAAAAGGACCTGAAATACATTGACCAAATTTATCTAATAGACATATCCAGAATATTAAAGCAACAGTAGCAGAATATACATTCTTCTCAAATGTTTATGGAACATTCTCCAGGATAGACCACATGTTAAGCCACAAAACAAATCTTAAAGAATTCAGGGAGATTGAAATCATATCACGTATATTTTCTAACAACAATGGTATGCAATCAATAACTGGAAAAATGGTAAATTCACAAACATGTGGAGATTGAACAACATGTTATTGAACAACCAATGTGCAAGAAGAAATGAAAAGAGAAAAGAATCTTGAAATAAACAAAAAAGGAAAAACAACATAGCAAAACTTACATCATATTGTAGTTTCTATTTTTTTGTTCTAGTCCCTACATCATTTATTGCTGCTTTCTGTTATTTCCTTCCTTCTACTAACTTTGGACTTAGATTACAATATGATGTAAAGTTAGGTTGTTTAAGATCTTTTTATTTTCCTTAATGTAGATAATGATCTCTGTGTCATCTTAGAACTGCTTTTGCTGTAGTCAGTAAGTTTTGCTATGTTGTTTTTCCTTTTTTGTTTATTTCAAGATTCTTTTCTCTTTTCATTTCTTCTTGCCCATTGGTTGTTCAGCATTCAAAGAAGATAAACACATGCAATTTGCAGCGACATGGATGGAATTAGAGGGGATCATACTCAGCGAAACAAGCCAGAAACAAAGAGAAAAATAACAGGACTACAGGGAAACCAAATAGGAGAGAGACACTTGGGGGGTTTGGGGGGAGGGGGAGGATAAGGGCACAAAATGGAGTAGAAAAGGACATAAGGGACCACGGAGATGGATCACAGGTGAATTGGTGGTGGGTTACCCAAGGGGAATGATATAAATAACAATAAAAATATATATTATTAAAAAATAAATAAATAAAATATACCTATTTATGAAAAAAATAGAAAAAAGTCAGTAAAATGGAATTGGGCTTCTGAAAAGTTAAAGAAATTGACCAACCTTTAGCTAAACTAAGGAAAAAAGAAGACTGAAATGAAATCAGAAATGAAATGGGAGGAATAACAGCAGATACAACCACAAAATACAAATGATCATTTGGACTGCATTGTGAAAAAATATAAAACAGTACATTGGGCAACCTAGAGAAAATGATAAATTTATAAATACATAAATTTATAAATACATTGAATCATGGAGTAATGAAATATTTGAGCAAATCAATAATGAGTAAGGAGGATGAACCAGTAATAAAAAAATTCCCAATAAATAAAACTGCAGCGCCAGATGGCCCCACTTGTGAATTATAACAAATATGAAAAGCATAGAAGTATTTCTATAAATCTGTCAATATACTTAAGAGTAATGAACACTCTGAACACATTTTATGAGATTAGCATTATTCTAATATCAAAAAAACAAACAAGGGAACTTAACTCAAATGAAAATTACAGGTCAATAAGCCAAATGAACATGGATGCAAAAATTCTCAACCAAATAGAAGAAAAATGAATTCAACAGTACATTTTAAAATGTTACACCATGAAGAAATTACATTTATCCCTGGGATGCAAGAATAGTCCAACATGCCCAAAATATCTAATAACAAAACAAAGAATAAAAATCATCTGATCTCACTGAGAAGAATCACAGATTCAGGGCACTTTTGGGTATCTGTATTTACTATTACGTTGATCAGAAATGATTCATAGTAAAATACTACTAGGTAAATGCTTATTGGCATAAATATGTATTAAATAGAAAAAGAGGGAAAACACTGGCAAAACAACCAAATCTTCATACTGTATACAGTTGTTTAAGCATGCTGAACTCATAGAATATGTGATCACACAGTATCAGACTGATGCCACAAATGGTATCTTGGAGTTATCAAATGTCATTCTTTATCATATTACATTAACATTGGCAAATAAAAACATATTGGTTCTATAACTGTGCTTGTGTCTAACTTCTAAGCTTTCTTCAGTTTTATAGTTCTAAGAGAGTTATAAGCTTAGAGTTGATCCGTGTCTTAATGTTTGCACATTTTTAGTATCATTATAATAAAAATAACTTGTCAAAAATATTTTATTGTTCTACTTAACCTAAAGAAATCTAATTACCTATGTAATTATAATTTTGATCTGAACATTAAAGATAATCCATTTTTTAAAAAAGTCATATAATTATTTGAATAAATGCAGAAAAAGCATTTGACAAATAAAAGTCATATATAAATATCACACAGCTAACAACATATTCAATGGTGAAAAGTTGATTTTTTTTCCTTAGATCATGAATAGTAAAAGGGTGTCCACTGTACAGTATATATATATATATATATATATATATATATATATATATATATATACTATACAGTCTACATTCTGTGCATATATATATATATATAGTGATGTATCAAACTAAAAAGTTTCTTTTTTTTTAAGATTTATTTATTTATGCATACAAGCTGGGGTACAGGCCAGAGGCGTGGGGCCAGAGGCGAGAGGGTTCACTAGAGACAGAATGGGGAGCAGAACAGGCATATTGACGGAAATACACTGCTGAGGGGAGCAGCGGGCGAGGCAGGAGAGGTCTGCCGCGGCATGTGGGAATCTCCCCAGCCGGGAGTCGAACTTGCGTCGCCGCTGCCGACAGCTCCACAGTGCAGCGCTTAACAGCTATGCCACCAGGGAGGCCCTCAAACTAAAAAGTTTCTGTACAGTAGAGGAAATAATAAATATGAAATGGGGGAAAATATGTCCACATCATATATTCGACAAGGAGCCAATGTCCAAAATATATAAGATCTTTATAAACTCAAAAGGAAAGCCACAAATAACCTGATTAAAAATGGGCATAGGATCTTAATACACATTTTTTTTTCGAAGAAGACATACAAATGGCCAATAGGTATATGCATATATGCTCAACACCACTAATCATCATGAAAATACAAATCAAATCCACAATGAAATAACACTACACACGTTAGGGTGGCTATTATCAAAAATCCAAAATATAACAATTGTTGTAAATTATGGAAAACAGTTTAGAGATATCTCAAAAAATAATGGAATTATTATATGATCCAGAAATCTATATTCTGGGTATATACCCAAAGAACATAAAATCATTATCTCAAAAAGAAATCTGCACTCCCATGTTCATTGCAGCATTATTCATAGTGGTCAATATATGGAAACAAAATAAACATCAGTTAGTTAATGAGTGGATAACGTTACAACAGTATGGATAAAGCTGAAGGATATTAAGCTACGCAAATCAAGTCAGATACCAAAAAATAAATATCATATGATCTCAGTAATATGTGGGGGAAAACTCAAACTTAAGGGAACAGAAATAGAATGAAGGTTATCAGGGTAAAGGAGATCTAATAATCAAAGTGTATAGATTTGAAGTTATAAGCTGAATAAATTCTGGAGATTTAAGTACGGCATGTCGATAAAGGGTAGTAGTAATGTATACTTGAAATTTGTTGAGAATAGATCTCACCAAAAATAAAAGAAAAGCTCAATGTAGGAGAGGTGGTAGATACAGTAACAAGATTACGATAAACATTTCACAATGTAGGGGCCACCCTGGTGGCACAGGGGTTAAAGTCTCAGTGCTATCAAGCTATCACTAGCCACTGTGGCATGAGTCTGATCCCCAGCCAGGGAGCTAACCCATATGGCACAGCAGACCTCTCTGGTCTCACCCACTGCTCCCTTCCGCAGTGTATTTCAGTCAATCCGCCTGTTCTGCTCCCCGCTTTGTCTCTGGTGAATCCTCTCACCCTCCACACCTCTGGCCTACACCCCAGTTCTTGTATGCATAAATAAAAAATATTTTTTTAAAAATTAAAAAAATATTTCACAATGTATACATATATACTTGAACATCATGTTTAATACCTTCAATACACAAATTTTTCTTTGTCAAAAATAATCTTTTTTTTTAAAGATGTATTTATTTATACATACAAGCTGGGGTACAGGCCAGAGGCGTGGGGTGGCAAGAGGGTTCACCAGAGACAGAGTAGGGAGCAGAACAGGCAGATCAGAAATACACTGCTGAGGGGAGCAGCGGGCGAGGCAGGAGAGGTCTGCCGCGCCATGTGGGATTCTCCCTGGCCTGGCGTCGAACTCTTATCGCGCGTTGCTGACAGCTCCACAGCACAGCGCTCAACTGCTGCGTCACCAAGGAGGCCCAAAAAATAATCTTTTAAATTGAAAAAATGTTTCGAGACAAAATAAGTAGGTATTCTTAGATTTTCTAAATACTAAATGTGTACATAGTCAGTAAGTATGTATTAAAATATGTATTTAAGAATGTAAATGTTAAGGAAAAAAAACCTTAAGTCACTGTGACAAACTATACCCCCTCCAACTCTCATTTTCTTCTTTCATTGGTTTCATGGGCCTATTGCTTGCTTACACCTCAGCAGAATTTATGTTAGTCAAATACTCACAAAAGTAATACTAGCATAACATTAAATCATATCACCCATGATTTATTTTTACCTTATTTTATTCTTTTTTTAATGAAGTACGGTTGTATTACATCCTTGTTAATATTTTGACAATATAGGACTTCTCCCTTGAGCATCAATAGACCTCCACCATAGTGACGTGTGCTCTTCCCCATCCCTGTTCACATCTATCCCCTCTAGCTTCCCTTCCCTCTGTCCCCTCCAGGATGGCTCATATTTATGGTCAGCTTGAAAAGGTTGGTTTTGAAGTATGTAAACCCACTCCCCCACCACACACCTCTGGCCTCTGGCTCTTGTATGCATAAATAAATAAATCTTTTAAAAAACATACACACAACTAAAACTTTTGGGATGTATTTAGCTATTTCTACTTGTCTATGAGATAATCTCTACATGGAGAGCCAAAGAAGTGAAATTTAAGATGCTGACTGAATTTTGTGGGTCTGGATTATATTGAGGAATAATATGTTTTCAGCTGGAGAATTATTACATCTATACAATTATTACATCTAATACATCTATTACAATGTGGGTGTTTTTGTCTGACCTTTTGTTTGGTTCCTCTGTATTCCAAATATAAGTGACACTGTTATTTATCTTTCTCCCTAAGATTTATTTAGTTTATCATAATCCCTTCCAGTTCCATCCATGGTGCTGCAAATGGAACGTTTTTATCTTTTTTCAGCTAAGTACTATTCCATTGCATATATAACTGAATTTTCCTGCTCCACTAATCTGTTTTTGGTCATTTAGGCTGTTTACATATCCTGACCATTGTAAATAGTGCTGCAATTAACAGAAGAGTGCAGGATTCCTTTCAAAGTAGTGTTTTAATGTGCTTTGGGTATTAGATTCCTGTAAGTGGAATTGCTGGGTCATAGGGCAGAACCATTTTTAGACTTTTGAGGAACCTCCACACTGCTTTCCATAGGGGTTGGGCCAGTCTACATTGCCACCAACAGAGTAAGGGGGTTATTTTATCCACCACCGCCCGTAGCATTTGCCGTTTCTGTGTTTTTTTTTTTTAAATAGGGACGTTCTCACAGGTGTGAGATGTTATCTCATTGTAATTTTGATTTGCATTCCCCTGATGATAAGTGATGATGAACATTTTTCAAGTCTGTTAGCCATATGCATATCTTCTTTGGAGAAATGACGATTTAGCCCTTCTGCCCATTTTTTGTTTGGGTTGTTTGTTCTCTTTTTGTTGGTCCTGGACTTATTTTGGGAGGAAAGTTTTGATTACTGTTTCACATCCCTTGTTTGTGATTGGTTTGTTCAGATTTTCTATTTCTTTCCTATTAAGTCTAGGATAATTCAATAATTCTAAGAATTTGTCCATCTTCTCTAGGTTGTTTAATTTGTTTTCATATAAATGTTCATAGTAATCTTTTATTATCTTCTGGGTTTCTATGATGTCTGTATAACTTTTCTTTCATTTCTGATCCTATTTGAGTTGTCTCCTTTTTTTCTTAGTGACCCTAACTATACGTTTGTCAATTTTGTTTATTTTTTCAGGGAACCAGCTTTTTTCCCCATTGATCTTCTGTACTGCCTTCTTATTTCTACTTCATCTATTTCTGCTCTAATTTTTATTATTTACTTCCTTCTTTTTTAATTTTTAATTTTTTTGTTATTTCTCTAGTTCCTTGAGGTGAGAGAAAAGGTTGTTGATTTGGGATCTTTCTTGGTTGTTGATGTGGGCCTGTATTGCTATATACTTCCCTCTTAGTACTGCTTTTACTATGTCTCATATGTTCTGAGAGATTGTGTCCTCATTGTCATTTTTTCTTGAGGTATTTTTTTTAACTCCATCTTTGATTTCTTCATTGGCCCAGTGTTATTTTAGCAGCAGGTTTTCCAGTTTCCTCATATTAGAGGTTTTCCCCACTTTCATTCTGTAGTTGATTTTTAATTTACACTTTATGGTCTGAGAAGATACATGGTATGACTTCAGTCTTCATGAATTAATTCATATTTGTCTGAGGCCCAATATGTGGTCAATGCTGGAGAATGCACGATGTACAATAAAAAAAATGTGTGTTATTTCATTGGGGGGGGTGCAGAATTCTATAGATGTCCTAAATTATGTCCCTATTCATTTTTTTGTCTCCTTTTTTGTCCATTGGTGAGAGTGGAATGTTGAAGTTGCCTATCACAAACATATTTTTTCAATGTTTGTTTTCAGAATTATTACTAGTTGTATGATATATTTTGGTGTTCCTTCATTTGGTGAGTATATTTTGATGATTGTTATGTCCTTCTGATGTATTCTTCCCTTAGTCATCTGTAGTGTCCACCCCTGTCTCTAGTAATCTATTTTAAGCTGAACTCTATTTTATCTGATATTAGAATGGCTATTGCTGCCCCTTTGTGGGTTCCATTCACTTGAAGAATTACTCTCCAGTCCTTTACCTTGAACCTATATTTATCTTGGGAAAGCTGGTGCTTCTCCTGGAGACAGCAGAATTTGCATTGTTTTCTAACCCAAACAGATACTCCATGTCTATTAATTGGTGAGTTTAGTCCATTAACATTTAGAGTGATTATCAAAGACCAATGGAACCAAATAGAAAACCGAGAAGTAAAGCCACACATCTATGGACAACTAATCTCTGACAAAGGAGCAAAGAAAATGCAGTGGAACAAGGATAGCCTATTCAATAAATGGTGCTGGGAAAACTGGTCTGCTACATGCAAAAAAAAAAAAAAATGAAGCTAGACTACTACCTCAACACCATGCACAAAAGTCAACTCAAAATGGATAAAAGACCTGGATGTAAGACCAGAAACAAAAAAATTTATAGAAGAAAATATAGGCAAAACTCTATATGACATACATCTCAGCAAAATCTTTAAAGACACATCCCAAAAAGCGAAGGAAGTCAAGGAAAAGATAAACAGATGGGACTACATCAAACTAAAAAGCTTCTGTACAGCAAAAGAGACAATACTCAAGACAGACACCCTACTAATTGGGAGAAGATCTTTGCATATAATACAACCGATAAAGGTCTGATAACAAAAATCTACAAGGAGCTCATACAACTCAACAAAAACAAAATCAACGATCCAGTTGAAAAATGGGCAGAAGAACTAAAAAGACGCTTCTCCAAAGAGGAGAAGCAAATGGCCAACAGGTACATGAAAAAATGTTCATCATCACTCATAATCAGGGAATTGCAGGTCAAAACCTCGTTGAGATACCAACTCACACCACTGAGAATGGCACATATTAAAAATACAGGCAACAACAAATGCTGGAAAGGATGTGGCGAAAAAGGAACACTTCTACACTGCTGGTGGGATTACAGACTAGTCCAACCACTATGGAAAGCTGTATGGCGATTCCTCAAACTGCTAAAAATGGAGCTTCCATACGACCCAGCAATACCACTCCTGGGAATATACCCAAAGGACACAAAAACAATAATCCAAAAGGACACATGCACCTGTATGTTCATTGCAGCACTGTTTACAATAGCTAAGGTATGGAAACAACCCAGATGCCCAAAAATAGATGACTGGATCAAGAAGATGTGGTACATATACACAATGGAATACTATTCAGCATTCAAAAATGATAATCACATACAATTCGCTGCGACATGGATGGAACTAGAAGGAATCATGCTCAGCAAAGTAACCCAGAAGGAAAGAGAAAAATATCAAATAGTTTCACTTATAACAGGGATATAGGGGAACCAAATATGAGCGAGACAACCAGAGAGGGAGGGAGAGGATAAGGGCTCAAAATGGGGCAGAAAAGGGCACAAGGGACCATGGTGATGGGTTACGGATGAATTGGTACTGGATTACCCAAGGGGAAAACAAAATGCAAAAGATACAAATAACAATAAAAAATTAAAAATAAAAATTTAGAGTGATTATTAACATCTGAAGATGTGTTGTTGATATTTTTGTTTTCTCTTTTCAGTTCCTTCTGTGTGGTTCCTTAATTGGCTTAGTTAACAGTCACCTTCAAACTTCTTGGAGGGCAAGTTTAGTTTTTGCAAATTCCTTCAGCTTTTCTTTCTAAGATACAGTTTTCTTAGTCAGCAGTTTTTATCTTTCTTTTTCTCAGTCACATCTTTCCAATGATTACCCAAAGTGTTTCTTTTGAGAGGTGTAATGTCAGCCTAATCTGTGTTCTTTATAGTTTATATGCTTCATTCTCCTTACCAACTTCAATAGTCTTTCTCTGTCTTGACCTCCCATAAGTTTCACCACTATATATCTTGGTATTGGTTTATTTTGTTTAGGTTCCTTGGTGTTCTTTTAGCTTCCAGGTTTTTTAATCTTAATTTCCTTTTCCAGGTTTGGAAAGTGTTCTCCTATTATTTCTTTAAATATTTTAAAATATTGTTTCTGTTCCTTTTTGCCTCTCTTTTCAACTGAGATATTCTTATATTGCCTTTCTTCATGATCCTAGGTAGTTCATGAAGTGTTTAATTATTTTTTTTACTGTTTGTTTTCTTCTTTCATCTTGCTTCTTTGGAAATCTTCATCATCATGTTCACTGATTCATTCTTCCATTTGGTTTATTCTACTTTGACAGCTTTCTATAGTATTTTTCATTTCCTCTTTTAATTATTTTTATTGCAAATACCTTTATTCACCTTTTTAGAGCATCATTTTCAATTTTCTGTTCATTGACTTTGTTTCTCAGGATATTCAATTGCTATTCCGAAATTTCTTGCCTACACTTGATCTACTCTTTTGCTTCTTGCTGAGTTCTTCAAATTTCTGATGGTAAGCTTGAATTCTGTATCTGAACAGGTCTTACATATCTTTGTGGTTGAGTTCTGGAGATATGTTCTCCATTGTGTAGTATTATATGTTCCTTTGGATTTCTGCTGCAGTTCACTGTGTTATTCCCTCTCCCCACATTTTTCAGTACCTCACTGCTGTTGGTTTTGCCCCTGCAAGACATATTTCTACACCTCTGACATTAGGCTGTAGCACTCACCAGAGTGTAGCTGGTTGTCACTCTTATTGGGTAGGGTCTTTCTTGGACCAGACTAGGGCTTGTGCTGTTTCCAGAGGCACTGGTGGGTTGTCACAGGATTGGGGGCTGCTTTCCAGGGGGAGGTGAGGGTCACTTATGTTGATTGATACCATGCATAGCCTAGATTGAGGTGTTCTGTTGATCCCTGACATACTAGTGGGTATGCATAGGTTCAGGGGTGCTCCCTGGAGGATGATGAAGTTTGCTGCTTTTGGTAAAGGACCTGCATGGCCCAGATTGGTTCTTAGTGCTGCTCATTTGGCTTGGGGTCAGGGGCACTTCCTGCAGATAGCTGAGAGCTACCAGTGAAGGACAGGTCACTGTGTCGCCTAGACTAGGGAGCATGTCTGTTCCTGAGGCACTGTGGCTGAGTCAGGCTTTGAGGGGCACTTAGGATTTACTTTTTAACTTTGAGGTGGTCTGTGTGTTTGGGTGAAGGGGATGGGAGGGAATAGCCTGTGTAAATGTTATAGATTAACTGACACTGCTAGGACCTTTAAAATTGTATCCTTTTTTCCTGCATTTCCATTGATTTGCTTTCTTTTTGGCCTAAAAGAAAGAGAAGGCTTCTAGGTAAGCTAGATGATGAAAGCCACACAATCAGAGGATGCTGAAATCAAGCTGTCCCATGTTACTTATCTCTCAGAAAGTTCATAATGTTTGATAGATCTCTAATAGGAATGCACATGAGGCCTAAAACCCTCAGACTCTTTGCCATGTGGCTCATATGCTAGAGATTGGCAACCAGCTTCTATATCTTCCAGAAATGAGTACCCTGTGTTAACTTGAGGAATCAAGTTCATTTGGGAACAGAACTGAAATAGGAAATATCAATTCTCTTTTCTCTTTTTTTTTTTTTTAGATTTATTTATACACACAAGCTGGGGTGCAGGCCAGAGGTGTGAGGTGGTGAGAGGGTTCAACCAGAGACAGAGTGGGGAGCAGAACAGGCAGATCAACCAAAATACACAGGAGAGGTCTGCTGTGCCATGTGGGAAGCTCCCTGGCTGGGTATCGAACTCATGCTGCAGTGGCTCTGGATAGCTTCATAGTGCTGCGCTTCACCCGTTGCACCACCAGGGAGGCACAGAATGTCAATTCTCTAATTCAGTGGTAAAAAGCACCAAATCAAGGTTCTTCAAAGAAGACTCATTTCTGAAAACCCAAAAAGGAGATCCATGGGCCTTTGAGTATGGTTTCTCTGGTGACTATCTATAAAGCAAGGTAAGGTGCCTTGGAGGAGCCCTGAAGCATCTCAGCCCTTGTCTATTGGCTCAGGAGGCAGATGTTGCTAAGTGTTAGGCTGTCACTTTTGTCCAGGATACTGTCAAGGTGATATTAACAGCACTAGCCATAGGAAGTCATGAGGAGAAAAGGATAAGAGGTTTACCCTGACTCATAATGATATCTCTATTGACAGAAAAAGAAAATGTGTATACACACACACACACACACACACACACACAATATTATGATTTTATAAAATTGTATACTTCCTGAAGAGCCTCTGAAATATACATTGCCATTCTGACCATGGTCTTTTTCTCCTCAAGTCAAGATCACCAAAACGTTGTAGACAAGCTGATCCCTAAATGAACTGAGGGATTGGCTACACAGAAGAAAACAAGTCCAGATTATAGTATTCAACTCAGGCAACCAACCAAATCATTGTTTCATACTATATATCAACAATAGGGCCCTGACAGGGAAGTTTCACTGCCAAGAGAACAATTCATATTTCATCTATCTAATACAAAAAGAATTGGCATAAAAGTAAGCAACTAGCCAATTTAAACTAGCAAATTTAAACAAGTATTTATCTCAGGCTTTTCTAGCTAGGTTCTCAGAAGTCCAGTGATTTAGTTATAGCCCTGACTGGAGATTAGGGGATAGACTCTATGGCCCTTAAGGTTGCTTTCAATTTAGGGACTCTGAAAGGCTAACAGGGTGGCCTATGCTAATTAAATTAGGAGGAAATTTCCTTGGTCAGGCAAAAGCTGGATTGGAAATTCTCTCTGAGCTGGAGATGGTCCCATATTAAAAAAAAAATCCCTATAAAAAAACAAAGCAATGGAACAGACCAAAATAAACCCTTGAAATCTGAGTGCAGAACTGAGGCTACCAGAACCAGGGAGTGGAGGGATTGGAGCAGAGAGGGGAGGAAATCCAATAAATTACTGGGGCTTTGGTAGTGGGCATGGTGTGATAATATATATTTGTAGAGATGTGAATCTATACCCCTAGATTATATACAGTGTTGTAAACCAATGTTATTTCAATAAGCATAATTTTAAAAATTCCTCTCCAATTAGCCAAAAGATGTATGTACTAGATAATGCATATACATGCACAATACATGCACAATAAGAAGTTATTAACTTGCATGTGAAAGCACATGAGTGCTAATAATATCATCTGAAATTATAGTATGGAGGAGAGAAATTTCTGCAATTGAGGAAAAACGGCCTATCCTGCTAAGTCAGCCTCCACTCATATCCTGCCATGAGTCACCTATAGGGACACAACCAATACCGTCTACATAGATAGTTAAAGCTAGACACCTATGTCTACTCAAAGTTTAAGTGAATAAAAAAAGCATAACTGAATTTATCCCAAAAAAGCAAAATTACTATTGCCATTAACCTAGAATGGGAGGCAAGTCCTTAATTGTTAACAACCTTGTTAGCCAGCCCAAGCCTCCCCAATCCTGCCCCTTAATGATTGTACCATAACCCAGAAAGCCTAGGATTATGATTCAGAAGGGTGTAATATCACTAAAAATGGCATATTAGGATGTGCAAAGAATCAGTCCCTCCACGGAAACAATCCTAAACTAGCAAAGACTGACACAACCATTTTTCTTTCAGAATTCTAGAATTTAATCCAAA
Source organism: Scalopus aquaticus (assembly GCA_004024925.1). Classification (NCBI taxonomy): domain Eukaryota; kingdom Metazoa; phylum Chordata; class Mammalia; order Eulipotyphla; family Talpidae; genus Scalopus; species Scalopus aquaticus. The sequence continues at coordinate 32,738 of PVIJ01015744.1, forward strand.
ATATACAGATTCCAGGACACTGTTCAATGCATTGAGATATTTTAACCCATCTGCCTACCATTCCCTATTCTCTAGCAGTTGAGAGGAGGGTGGCCCACTTCCTCATGAAGCTTGAAATATAAAATATAGTGTATTTGTTCTTAAAATATAGTGTATTTTTATATGACTGGTCCTGACGGACAGGAACAGGGACTGACCTTTATTTTGTCCCCCAACCCCCTCAAACTGAATCGGCATTCCAGGCTGTAACTTCCTCCCTCACAGAACCTCATACACAGCCCATGGCCACCCAAGAGATGGCAGAAGGGGCAAGTAACAAACATACCCAATAGCACAGGAAGGAGGGAATTGAAGAAGACATTTTTGGGGAGAATAAGGACTCATAAGGGTCATTGTGCATACTGAGGAAGATGAAGTGCAACACACATGCCTAGGACCATTTGAATGCTCAGAAAACAATAGGCTTGCACTTCTGGAGCACTTGGGTTCCAAGGAGAGGAGGAAAAGACTAAGGAAGATTTGTGGGCATTCTGGAATAGTGCTGAAATAGTATCCCAGTTCAAAGCCAAGCTGCAAACACAAGGAGAGCAGTTTTTCTTCTTTTTCTTGGCTCCAGGTACTTAAAGAAGGCTCTGTCAGGTCACTGGCTTATCAATAAGATAAATGTAACAAAGACTTCAGTGACCACACATGACAAGGAATAGTCTTTGCCAAAAAAAAAAGGTTTGGAAATCTAACTGAACAAATGAACAACTGCATCTCTGAACAACTAACACAGCAAACGCCAGAGAATGGGGGAAGGGGGATATCTGATTTCAAAATGCCCAGTTTTCAACAACAACAACAAAAATAGCTGCTTTCTGACTATTCCTAGTGGGTTCTATGTCATAGCAGCTAATAGCAAGGTGTCTTCAGGAAGTGCCAAAATTGGGCACCCTGCCCCAACTTCAAAGTCATAGCTGTTACGTCTGATGGTCAATTCAAAGATGTCAGCTTGTCTGACTATAAAGGAAAATATTATATGTTCTTCTTTTACCCTCTTAACTTCACCTTGCGTGATCCACAGGGATCATTGCTTTCAGCGACTAAGCAGAAGAATTTAAGAAACTGTCAAGTGATTGGTGCATCTGCGGATTCTCACTTCTGTCACTTAGCATGGATCAACACATCCAAGAAACAAGGAGGACTGGGCCCCCTAAATATTGCCCTATTGTCATACCATAAGCACACCACTGCTCAAAATTATGGGGTCTTAAATACTGATGAAGGCCTCTCATTCAAGGGCCTCTTTATCATTGGTGATCAGGTGACTGTAAATGACCTCCCTGTTGGCCACTCTGTGGATGAGAGTCTGACACTAGTTCAGGCCTTCTACTTCACTGACAAACATGGTGAAGTATGCCCAGCCAGCTGGAAACTTGGTAGTGATACCATCAAGCTTGATATCCAGAAAAGCAAAGAATATTTCTCTAAGTAGAAGTGAGCCCTGGGCTCACTTCTTTGTTCATAAAAAACAAACTTCATTTTACTATCGTCATGCTTAAAACACAAGACCTTAGACTCAGCTCACATGTGGTACGGGGAAGGACATGTATTTCCTACAGGGAATGGAGGGCCAGTCTTTCTGCCCTTGGAAAGATTGGGTTGAGTTGTGCTACAGGGCAGGCCAATTGATGCATATAGTAATGGGACATCACTTTTGATATTTTGTAGTTTCTATTAAAGTTGAACTGAGAAAAAATTACAAGGCATATGAAGAAATAGAAAATTATGGCCAATTTATAGGAAATAACAACATGATAGAAACATTATCTGAAGAAGCCCAAACACTATACCAAGACAAAGACTTTAAATCAACTGTCTCAAATAAAATTCAGGAGGCCTGGGTTCAAGTTTTGTCCTTGTCCCTACATTAATAAGCACAAAGCACTTTCATTCTCTAGGACATGTTTCCTGAGCATTTAAATAACTAGGAAGTCAGGCTGATCAGTAGTCACAAGCTGGATCCTAAGAGTGGGGAGGAAAATTTAGCCTTAAGATGTGTTGTTTGTTCCTCACACTGTTTCTTTTTAAAAATGGGAATATTTTCAAAATACAGATCTTTTACATAATGTAGGGTAAATGAAAGAGGCATCAGGATTTTCCGCCCTATCATCATTAGATTTAATGATGGACACCTGTGGTCTTGCACATGCGCCTCATGGTGGCGTGTGAGTGGGAACACCTGGGCCTGGAGAGACCTTATATAAGGGCAGCGTCACAGAAGCAAGAATGAGAGCACAACAGAAGCAGCGGCACCAAAAAAAATGCAGTGGAACAAGGACAGTCTATTCAATAAATGGTGCTGGGAAAACTGGACAGCCACATGCAAAAAAATGAAGCTAGACTACTACCTCACACCCTGCACAAAAGTCAACTCAAAATGGATAAAAGACCTGGATGTAAGACCTGAAACCATAAAATGTATAGAAGAAAATATAGGCAAAACTCTACATGAC